>WOXC01004128.1:0-64572 GCA_011680675.1 Gymnobelideus leadbeateri
TCAGTGGTAGAATGTTTTATGGTGAACTTCCTTCAGAAGTCAATTTTGGCCCACAAGCGAATGTTCAAATACAAAAATGCGCTATCTATTGACGGCTATTTGTGTATGCCTCATTTGTGCTTCGTTCAGTTACGTATTGCTCATAAAGCACTATATAAATATCAGTTATATTTTAATATATATTTTGATATTTTGATAGATCTGTGTGGATCCTCCCTATATTAAAGTAGATCATATTCCATCCATCCTTTTCAGCCTGTATAATTCTTGTTCATATCTTTCCATAATCTTCCATTGAAGAACTGTATCTCATGGTAGTTTCTCTTCTGTGCTTCCATTTAGATTTATTAAATCTTTGCATGTCTTAATTTAGATCTTTTGATATCATGTGCCTATTAATGTAGCATTCAGTCCCTCAATATGTCATCCTTCTTTTCTGTTATGTGATCAGTCCATCCCATTTCCTGATTAATTATTTTCCTGGTGATATCTTTTAGAAAATAATTTATTTTCTTTATTCAGAATTTAAACATCTATAAAAATGGGCATTTCCATGTACATAATTGGACAGAAAAAGAGGATTCCACATTAAACTGAGTCTCTATTGTACAGTTTGATTTTCTTTTAAATGTAACAGTGTCTGTTCTGGCCCCTATTGCCTAACGGCAACAGAGAGAATTTTGATACCTATTAAAAATTGTCTCTTTCCAAAGCAAGTGAATATTTTCCCTAAGATATCATAACACAAGATAGTCAGTGATAGACCTGGCAATATAATCTTGGACCTTGAGAATGTATAAGGGATTGACCTGGAGAAAGATACAACTTGTACCTGTATAGACAAACATATGGTATTTTGAAGAGGGAAAGGTAGGGAAGTCATCATGGAGAAAGTGGTACTTGAGCTGAGCTCCTAAGAGAAGATAATTATAGGTGGCCATTCTCTAGTTTTTGCTACAATGATTTTCCAGTAAACCCCATCATTGTCAATTCTCAAATGTAATTATTATAATTTATGGTTTCGTTCTTACAAAGTCAGCATCAAATAAATCATAGGTATAGCAAATGACCTGTTATTCATTTGACAAATAAAAAGACTGTAATTGTGAAACTCCACAATAACTTATTTTGGTAATATTATGTTATGACCTATCAAGTGAGCAAAGATGTGTTATACACTTTAATTGTACAACACCACATAGTAGACTTGTAGTAAGGCTTTATTATGTGCTGTAAAGTGTATGTTCAGCATATAAAAATACAGTCTTGCCATATAATAAGTCTGATTAATTTAAAACTGATGCTAGGAAAGTTTACAACCATGTAAATGGAAAGAATAACCACCACAAAATAATCAAAAGTGAATATTGAAAAGTTATAAAAGACAAACTTGTCTCCAAAGAAGAAGCATGAGAAGACACTTCCAAGAGCTTCTTTGTAGAGATGGGGGATGTGGGTCCACCAGGTGTGGAACATTGCATGTAGTGTTAGATTTTTTCCATGTACTGATTAGTTTTGCTGATTTCTCCTCTCCTCTCCTCTGCTCTCCTCCCTTCTTTCCTCTTCTTCCTTCCTTCCTTCCTTCCTTCCTTCCTTCCTTCCTTCCTTCCTTCCTTCCTTCCTTCCTTCCTTCCTTCCTCTTCTTTCTTTCTTCCTTCCTTCCTTCCTTCCTTCCTTCCTTCCTTCCTTCCTTCCTTCCTTTCTTTCTTTCTTTCTTTCTTTCTTTCTTTCTTTCTTTCTTTCTTTCTTTCTTTCTTTCTCCCTTCCTTTCTTTCTTTCTTTTGTTCTTCCTTCCTTCCTTCCTTCCTTCCTTCCTTCCTTCCTTCCTTCCTTCCTTCCTTTCCTCCTTTCCTTCTTTTTTTAAAAAAATTGTTATAAGGGATAGCTCTCTGGGAATCAGGAGTAGGAAGAGAATAGAAAAAAATCCAGGTGATAGAAAAACAAAAGATATAAATAAAATCTATTAAAACCTCAATGACAGCTCAAATAACTAAGTCAATTGAAGAAGTGTTATAGATCTGGAAAGGAGTTGATATAATTCCTCCAATACATTTGACTCTGTCTACTTAGCTGTTTTTATGAGTCTGATCTAATCAATTATTTACTCCTTCAACATGTTCTCATAACAACTCCTTCATGCCTTTTCATCCTGTGTGAATATTGACTAGGTCTTTTCAATCCATAGATTGATCAATCAACAAACATTTATTAAGCACCTACTCTGTGCCAGACACTGTGTGCTAGGAATACAAATATAATTAATAAAACAATCTCTATCCTTAAGGAGCTTACTGTCTAACAGGAAAGAAAATAAGTACATATATAAAAGTATATACAATAAGAACAGAGTGCACAAATACAAAGTAGTTAAATACAAAGCACTTTGGGGGGAAGGCACTAGCAGGTGGGAAGATCGGTAAAGTTTTCATGCAGAAAGTGATGGCTGGGTTGTCTTCAAGGGAGAAAAGGATGAGGAGGGAGTGCCTTCCAGACATGGTCAGTGGAAAGGCACAGAGATGGAAGGGAGAATGTTATCTGTGAAGAGCAGAATGAAGGAATGTCTTTGTCTTGGTCACCAAGTGTGGGAGGGGAGTAATATCTAGTGAATCTGGAAAGATGAGCTGGGATCAGGTAGGGCTAAACAGAAGAGTCTATATTTTATCCTCCAGGCAGTTGGTAGCCAGCAGGTTGATTGAGTAGTTTTATGATTAGACTTGTATTTAAGGAAAAATAGTATAGCAGCAGGGTGTATGATAGTCTTAGGGTGGTAAGAGACTTGAGGCAGTGTGACCAGGATTTTGCAATAATCTAGGCAAGATGTGATGGCTGAACTAAGGTGGTAGTTTTCTAAATAGAGAGAAAGGGTCAGATACGAGTGATGTGGAGGTAGAAATGTGAAGATTGAGCAATTGACTGGATATGCGGGGGTAAAAGAGAAGGACAAGCAAAGAATAAGACTGAGGTTAAGGACTTTGGAGACTGGAAGGATGGTGGTTCCTTCTATAGAAATAGAGAAGTTTGGAAGAGGATTGGGTTTGAGGGAAAAGAAGATCAGTCCAATTTTAAACATGTGATATTTAAAATGTTCTCAGGACATCCAGTTTGAAATGTTTAACAGGCAGTTGGTGATGTGTGAATGATAGATCTGTGAGTCATCTGCATTAGAGATGATGTTTACAGCAACAGGATTGAATGAGGTTACTGTGAGAGAGTGAAGAAATTGGGTTCTTAATTTTTTGTGTGTATCATGCAACCTTTTGGTACTGTGGTCAAGCCTATAGATTCTTCTAATGATGTTTTTAAATACCAAAGTAAAATTAAAAGGGTTACAAAGGAACCTAAATATATTGAAATAAAGATGTATTTTATCCCCTCCAAACTCATGGATCCCAACTGATCCCAGCTTAAGAACCAGTGGTATAGGGGCATCTAGGTGGCATTGTGGATAGAGCACTGAACCGGCCAGGAGGACAAAGTTCAAATTTGATATCAGACACTACTAGTTGTGTGACCTTCAGCAAATTGCTTAACCCAAGTTGCCAAAAACCAAAACCAAACAAACAAAAAAACAAATCAGTCCCGTAAAGGGAGACTAGGAGTGCTGATACAACACCGACTTTTATGATTCATATGGATGATGGGCCTGTAAAGAAGATGGAGGAGGATTTGTCAGATAGCTAAGAGGAGAACAAGAAGACTAGTGTCACAAAAACCTAGGGAGGAGAGAGTATCCAGGAGAAGGTGGTCAACAGTGTTAAATTCGGAGACAGATCGAGGACTGAAAAATGGCCATCAGATTTGGCAGTTCAGAGAACATTAGTAATTTTGGCAGTTGTAGTTAAGTCAGAAGTCAGATTGCAAGAGTTAGAGGGTGAGTTAGAGGAGAGGAGGTGGAGGCAGTGACAGCCTTTTTCAAGGAATTTGACTGAGAAGGGGAGGAGAGATATTGGATGATAACTTGAAGGGATGGTAGGGTCTAGTAAAACCTTTTAAAGAATGGGGTAGACTTTGGCATTTTTGAAAGCAGCAAGGAAGGAACTAGTAGGTAGGGAAAGGTTGATATACAGAGAGGGGGTGATTGAGCTGGAGAAGACAAGGACGGGATCAAATGAGCATGGATTGGGGTTGACCTTGGTAATTAGGAAGACTATTACTTTGTCTGAGAATAGAGGAAAGGAGAAGTGAATGGGAGATGAAGACAAGGAGTTTTGAGATGAAGAGAAAGGGAGAAGAGAGAGCTCACAACGAATGTCCTCAATTTTTCTCAGCAAAATAAAAGGCAAAGTTCTTCCACAAATCCCCCACTGAGGATTGAATTCAGGATTCATCCCACTAGAAGGTTGCCATTGGGTCTTTTAAGTGAAGCACTCTGGCTGACTACCTATAATCTCTCACTCTCATGACATAATTGGCTCAACTTCTTTTTGGGTCATAAATGTCTTTCTCTGATACATTTTTGACTAGGTAGTGTAGTGGATTGAGTGATAGACTTGCAGCAAGGAAGACTCAAGTTTGAAAGCTACCCTAGATGCTTGCTAGCTGTGTGACTACTCTGTGCTTCACTTTTCTCATCTGTAAGATGAAGGTATTGGACTTAATGGCTTCTTAATGGCCTCTCAGGTCCTGTCCAGCTCTTCACTTGGGAACTGAAACTAATCCATATTAACTTTAGGATGAGGATACAAACTGACCTGTGATTTCTTTCTTTTTTTTTTAATTTTATTCACATGCTCTGTTTTTACATTGCAAATATTTACAGATCAATTCTCCACTTTCTGAGCGGTATCTTGTAACAAGATAAATCTGTGAAGTAAAGCTAATAATACAGTGATTACATCTGAAAGTGTATACTTTCACATCTGTAATACCCTTCCTCTACTTTAAAAACATTAGCAGAAATCTGTTCTTTCCCTTCCACCTCCTACCCCATTAGAGAAAAAGAAAACAAAAACAAATTTTCCTTTAAAAACATGTGTAGTCAAACAAAACCAATCTCCTCAATGGCTGTGTGTGTATACACACATACATGCATATGTACCTATAAACATGTAAATTATATATATTATATAGGAGAGAGATAGATATACATATATATACCAGGGCAGCTAGGAGATACAGTGGATAGACTACTGGACTTGGAATCAGGAAGTCTCATTTTCATGAGTTCAAATCTGGCCTCAGATACTTACTAGCTTTGTGACCCTGGGCAAGTCATTTAACCTTGTTTGCCCCAGTTCCTCATCTGTAAAACAAGCTGGACAAGGAAAGGACAAATGACTTTAGTATCTTTGGCAGGAAAACCCCAAAATAGGTTTATAGAGAATTGAACATGATTCAAATGGTTCAACAACAACACACACACACACACACACACACACACACACATATATATATATATATATATATATATATATACATACATACACACATATGTCTGTCTATCTGTGTCTCATTCTGTAGCCTAAATCCATCATTTCTCTATAATGGATAGTATATTTCATCATACATCTTTTAGAATCACGGGTATTCAGGGCCATTGCCATTTTCCCTGACCTATGTCTTGCTACTGGACTCTGATGACTATGGAGGAGATAGTGAGGCTGATGACTTTGCACAGATCTGCCTCGCTTAAATCCAATTTTCTTGTAAGTCAAGACATCACTTTCCTGACATCATTGATCCTCTTCAAGAATGAAGGATGAACAACAACAATCTAGAACCATGAATGGTCATTATATTGATCATAGTTCATAAAGTTTTTCCAAGTTGTTTTATTACAGTACTGTTATTGTTTAAATTATTCTCTTGACCTGTGGTTTCATTGCTATAGGGAGCTCCCAAATATGGAAACTCCCTTTTACAAATGCAGGTCACCACCTTCTTTTCAAATAGTCTTAGAGAATTGCTTGGGATGTAAGTCAAAGGTTTGTCCAATGTCACAGAGCTAGTAGTTCAGTTTTGGACGTGTTGAGTTTGAGATATCTCCAGGATGGCTGTAGTAGGTTGTCAGTGATGGGACTTGAATGGAGGTTTTCCTGACTCTGAAACCAGCTTTTTATCTGCTAGGCTCAAAAATTTTGAGGAACAGTTGGAGGAAAACTCAAGCTAGAGGAGGGCAAAGGGTTTAATCTGGAGGAGGAAAAATATTAAACACAAATTCCCAAAGAAAACAATTTCAGGTAGTTGATAGTGAGGCAAGGTAAGCAAGAAAATGTTCTATCATGGATCCGAAAAAAAAACACTTCAGAAGCCAACTAGTGTCTCCTCTGTCACTTCACAGATAAGGAAATGGAGATGCAGAGATGTTAAAATGCCTTTTCCATGGTCCACCAGGCAAAAAGTATCAGAAGTGGAATTTGAGTCAACTGAGGCTTCTGACTCCAAGAGTTCTTTCTATTGAACTATACAGCTTCCAGAAAACAAAAGAGCAGCTTTGTGAGAAAAGCTAGGTGTGGTTATCAAGTTGTGCAGATAAAAAGAAAGAAAAGGCAGTTAGGGTGTGTTTTTCTAGTTGTTAAGAGTTGATAAAAGGGCTTAAAAGTATAGAGAAGTGATAAAAAAAAAAGGTATTAAAGTATTAGGAGGTGCCTAAGAAATGAGTTGTAAACACCTACAAACAACATGAAAGACTAGTCAGAGCATCCTAAACTGTATAGAGTGCCCAGGAAAAATTTTTTTCAGTGACTGCATGAAATCTGTGATGGTTATGTTTCTATTACAACCAGGTCACTATCACAACCAGCTCACTGATGTCTTGGGTAAACATTCAATTTTTATCTCTCCTCCCAGAAGAGGGGAAGAGGCTTGAGGAGCCTCCATACTCTGGGTTATTAGAACAATGAAATATTTCTTAGAAACACACACACACACACACACACACACACACACACACACTCCTGAACATACACACAGAAACAGGGCTTTACTTTTGAAAAAAAAATAGAGAAAGGATTTGAAGTGGCAGAGAAAACTTCACCTGGGACAAGAGGTTGGAGAATAGAAGAATGTTACAAAAAAGACGAAGGGAATAATACCACTTGAATAAGAATATTTGAAGCTAAAAATACAAATTTAAGTCTATTCCTCAAGAAGAAGGACCTGTGTGTTTAGAGGATGAAGTGACTGCTTTTTCTCCAAAGAATGATACAATAGATTCAGCAGTGAGTGATCATTGAGAAAAGATCATAAGAAGAAACTAGCAATAGTAATTTATGACGTCCTGCTAGGGGGAAACTTGGTCAGCTTTTTGTCAGTGATGTTGGGCAAGTCACTTGTGGACCTCAGTTTCCTTACCTGTAAAATAAAGGTGTTTGATTACATGACCTCTGAGGTCCATTCACCATTGCACTTATGATCTTATGATGAAAAGAAGTAAATTTAGCTTCATAGATATCACTGAGGTTTGTAGTCATGACTGAAGTATAGTTCTGCATTGGCTTACCTTATTCAAAAGAAAGGGGACATTGCATATTAAGGAGGTATACTTATGTGAAGAAATCTGAGAACCGGAGGAAGGAAGCATAGTAGAGAACATTTAGGTGACTCACTGAAGGGAGTCAAGTCAACAAGTCAAGTCAATAAATATTTATGAAGCACTTACTATGTGCCAAATATAATAACAATAAAGTAAGAGATTACTCAGCTGTCCTTAATGCATTCAAATCAACTAGCCCAGATAAACTATCTCCTTAGGAAGTGAGAAAAACAGTTGTGATTATTGAACCACATCAGTGATTGGAAAGATTGTCACAATGGTAGAAATCCAATGGGGCAAGAGAAGGGCAAATGATGTCCTAATTATTTTTTTTTAAAGGGAAGGATAGGCCTGTTAACGATAGGCCAATGAGCTTGACTTTGATCCCTGGAAAAATTCCAGAATGTTTGATTAAAGAGATGGTTAATGAACAGTTAGGAAAAGAAGTGGTAGTGATGAAGCAGAAAGGCTTCATCAAAAATGAGGTACACCATATTAATCTTATTTCCTTTTATGAAAGGTTTGCCAAACTAGTAGATCAGGGGGATGTTGTAGATACGGTTTCTCGGGTTTTTAAAAAAGCGTTTGATGAAGCATCTCACGTTACTCTTGGTGAAAAGATAGATACATGTGGGATAGATGATGGTATAACTGAGTGGATTTGGAAATGGTTGAATGTCCTGATTCAAAGAGTAGTTATTAATGGTTCAATAGCAACTTAGAAGGAGTTCTCCATTGGAGTACCTCAATCATCTGTGCCAATTTAATTTTTTCCTTTTTTTTTTTGATAAAGGCATAGACAGCACGATTATCAAATTTTAAGATAACACAAGACTGGAGGGGATTTCTAAGACATAGGATGCCAGTCAACATCCCAACATATCTTGGCCGTTTAGAACACTAGGATGAATCTAATAAGATTAACTGTTATTGGGACCTAAATTAGTTGACACTCTGGATAGAATGTTGGACCTGGAATCAGGAAGACCAAAGTTTAAATCTGGTCTCAGACACTTGCTAGCTATGTGACCCTGTGTGACACTTTCATTATTTTTTATTTTTATTTTTTGATTTTTGGAGAGCAATTGGGGTTAAGTGACTTGCCCAAGGTCACACACCTACGTTTTTCTGTGTATGTGTTAACTGTCTGAGGCCAGATTTGAACTCAGGTCCTCCTGACTCCAGGGTGGGTGCTCTATTCACTGCACTTCCTAGCTGCTCTGTGTGATACTTTCAGTCCCATTTTCCTCACCTATAAAACATGAATAATAATAATAGTACTTGGGGGCAGCTAGGTAGTACAGTGGATAGAGTGCCAGGCCTAGAGTCAGGAAGACTCATCTTTCTAGATTCAATCTGGCTTAATTTAACTAGCTGTGTGACCCTGGGCAAGTCACTTAATCCTGTTTGCTGGAGTTTCTTCATCTATAAAATGAGCTGGAGAAAGAAATGTCAAAACACTCCAGTATCTTTGCCAAGAAAATCCCCCAAATAGGGTCCCAAATATTCAGACATGATTGAATAACAACAAAAAGTCATGATCTACTCTGCCCTGATGAGACAAATTATAAAGTACTGTGCTCAGTTCCAAACACTAAATTTTAGAAAGTTGGTGTGCATCCCAGGGAAGACGATAGCAGTGAAGAGCCCCTAGGTCATGCCTGATGAGACTCAATTGAAGGAATAGAAGGTATTTAGCCTGGGAAAGAGGAGAGTCCAGGTTACTTGATTGCTCCTCAAAAATGTTAAGGACTGTTATGTGGAAAAGGCATTAGAGGGATTAGTTGTTTTTGGCCCCAGAGAACAGGGAAGGTCATTTAAATTAGATAAATGTCCATTTCTTCAGCTATAAAATGAAAGGGTTGGATTAGATGATCTCTAAAGGGCCTGCTCTAAATGTATGATGCTATAATATGAATATATGATATATAATAATATAATATATGAAATATATAATATGAAAGGCAATGGGTAGAAGTAGCAACAAGGAAAATATAGACTTGATGTAAGGAAAAGCATTCAAACAGAGCCATCCCAAAGTGAAATGGACTGAGCTTGAATAACAACCTTCCAGCTTCATTATAGTAAGGATTCTTTTGGGGGAATGGGCTGGATGAGATGGCCATTAAGGGATCCTTTCTACTCAAATACTGTGATGCTTATTATGCTAATGATAATTTTGCTTGCTGTCAGAGTTTAGAATAGTTTTTTGTGGGGCAGGGATAATTTGGGTGACTCATCCACTAGATGCCCACGGAAATTTGAAGACAAGCCACCTATTCCTCTTTATTCATTTTTCTGCAGCATTTACCACTTTATTCTAGTGATGTTAGAGCAGTATTCAAACTGAGAATCATTATTTTTATTTAAAAAAAAAAACAACCTGACAACTAGAGCAATTATTTTCAATTACCACTGGATTCTTTTAAAACTGTTGTCCTTTGCATATGAAAACTAAAAAGGGGCTTAAAAAAGAGATGGTAATTTTTTGCTTACTCAAGGGAACCTCATTTTAAAATAATGGCCTGGGAATCATCTGAATGTCAACAGCAAGTCATTTCTTACATCTTTAAATTTCCATCACCAAAACCTCCTCCCTCTCATTTTTTCTTTTCTTGTATTGGGATCATCCCTAACCCTCCATATAAAGGAATCAATAAAGTTTTGGGCAATGGTGGCTTAATATTGTTTTTTATCTTTACATGTCCCTGCTGCAACGTGGAAGAGACTGAGAGAGCTCTGCTCAGACTCAAGCAGAGAACATCAAAACTCCTTTCAGGGAGACAGGAAAACAGAGGAGACTATGGTTAGGGATGGGTTCCACCATCCCCAAAGTCCTAGTTGTAAATGATTAGAAAACCAGAATTTCCAATCTGGGAATTTTTATGGGCTTTTTGAATAGCTAGGAACCCTAGGGCTTTAAAATTAAATTAAATTTTTTAACACCAGCTAACTGGTGCTACCTTCTTTTCTCCCCCTCTGACTGTTTCCTTGAGTCATTTATCAGCAGCATGGTGTGGTGCCTGCAGAAAGTGCCAAATAAGAGGGAAAGGCATGGCCAAATGAAGTTGAGGTGTTGATTACACAGCTTTGAATGAACAGAGCTGTGCAATGCAAGCCTTGAAAAGTTGGGGATCTTCTGTAAATAAACCAAGGATGACCACTACTAGATTAGCAAACTGAGTCCTCTCTTTAAAGTAGAATCTATTGAGGAAGCAGCAAAAACAGAGGTCCACAGCCCAAGTATCCCTGAGGGAGATATAATTTATCAGATAGAAGAGTCTGGAAGGAGCTATGGTCAGTTATCTGCTCACTTTCTCCTGTTAAAGAGGAAAGTTATCAGTTGAGAAAGGGGAGGGAAGAGTTGGAGTCCAGTGAGAAAAGGGAAACTACAAAGATCTAACAATTTAAGCACTTTCTGATTTAGTGCAACAATTGCTGTTTTCCCAGCATGGGTAATATGCATAAGTAATATGGCAAAACTTCCAATAACTTGCTTAGTTGACTTAAGACAATATATGTTTTGGGGCAGCTAGGTGACACAATGTTCCAGGCCTGGAGGCAGGAAGACTCATCTTCTTGAGATCAAATCTGGCCTCATACCCTGTTTGCCTCAATTTCCTCATCTTTATAGCTGGAGAAAAAAATGGCAAAACCACTCTGGTATCTCTGCCAAGAAAACCCTAAAAATGAGGTTGGAAAGAGTCAGACATGACTGAAATGACTGAAGAATAATCCTTAGGACATAGGACACAGTTATCTGGCTTTTAAGAATAGATTGAGGACAGGCAGCTGGATGGCACAGTGAATAAAGCACCTGTCCTGGAGGCAGGAGGACCTGAGTTTAAATCTAGTCTCAGTCACTTAATAGCTGTATGACCCTGAGCAAGTCACTTAACCCTGATTACTTCAACAACAAAAACAAAAATAATGGATTTAGGAGTGGAACAGACCTTTGGGTTTAGAATTACTTTCTCTACTACTTGAGAAGTATGGTTGAGTGGAAAGTGTGCTGGACTGAGAGTCAGAAGACTCGGGTTCTAGCCCCAGCTTATAACTCTTACCAACTGACTGACTTTGAGCAAGTTACTCAAACTTTATGAGTTTCCTTATCTGTAAAAGAAGAGATTAATAATACAAGACCTGCCCCTCAAAGTTGCTATGAGTTAATGCTATGTGGTTGCTTGACGAAAAGCAGATAAAGAAGGATTTACTGATGATGAACCACAAAACTTGACAGCCAATGTCACGCTCTATGATTTCTACTTGAGTGTAAGATGATGTTATTCATTGTATAATTTTCCTGCCTAGCACAGAGATCTTCACATAGCACTTGAGTCTCCTCTCTGCCTCCTGAGAGACACAAGCAATGTTTTATAGAAGTGGATCAGAGAGCCCTCTTCCTTCCAGTGCTTCACTTAAAGGAAACTTGGGCTTCCATTCTAGCTCAGGAGACATTTCTTCTCTATTCTCCCCAACTTCACAAAAATATTTACTTCCCCTTTACTCTCCCTCAAGAAGCTAATAAAAGACATTGGACTAAAAAAATTTTCTGTAGGGGCCTGTTAGATTTAGGCCCAGAACACTGGCAGTTCTAACTAAAGTCAAACCACAAGTCTACACATTGGTATTATTCTGGACTTGTGGATGTGTGGGAATGGTGTCTTCGTTTTATCCCTATTTTAAAACAAACCAGTCTTAGGAAGACCTGTTGCTATTGATCCTTTGTTTTTGAAGAGGGCCAATGACATCACAGGGTGATATCTTGACTCATGCATGAATTGGATTTAAGTGAAGCAGA
Organism: Gymnobelideus leadbeateri; assembly: GCA_011680675.1. Lineage (NCBI taxonomy): Eukaryota > Metazoa > Chordata > Mammalia > Diprotodontia > Petauridae > Gymnobelideus > Gymnobelideus leadbeateri. The sequence continues at coordinate 12,276 of WOXC01004128.1, forward strand.
GTTACACAAAGCCATCAGCTTCACTCTCTTTTCTAGAAACATCAAAGTCCAGTGGCAAGACATCCTAGGCAATGGCCTGGGATACAATGGGTGAATTTGGTGTCTTCAATATCTGACCAATCTCTAAGCACTCCATAGTACCTGCATTCTTGGCTGTTGGGACTAATTGTTCTCATCTGCCAGTTCCACTAAGAAAAGTCTTCACATGCTTGGGGTAGACATCCCCCTAACTCAGCAACAGATTTGAGGCCTATCTGTTACCTATCTACTTGTACAAATTGCCCAACTATAAATAGAGTAGAATGCCTGGGACAGTCGCAGGGAACTGAAATTTAGAGGGCACTGAAAGTACCTTACTGGGACATGTTTCCTTCCCAACATGGCTGCTCCCAATCCTAGTTCTTGCCCTTTTTTCCACTTCTTCCTTGTCCTTCCCCATTGGTAGGTGAAAGTGTAGAAAGTTTGTAGTGCTCTGGGCAGGCTTTTGCTTCCAAGTGAACAACTCCTTGATATACCCTGTCCTCTCCTTTCCCTGCCACCATTGCTCTAGGCACAAACCTTCTTAGTTAAAGTTCTGACTCAGAATAAGGAACGCTTTATTTGGGCTTAGGTTTCAGAGATAGAGGTTGATTCTCTGAGGAAAATCCTGGGATAAAAAGAGAATATTACAACCATTGGAAGCATTTCCCCCTTTTTCCCCAATAGGGAAAATTGTCCTATAGTTGGGATGGGAAAAAAACTGGGAATTTAAGTTTTTAGATAGTAAAAATGGCCAGACATTTAGACTTCTCCTCTACCAGGATGTAGATGCTAACGACAGATAAAGAATAGGAAAAGTATTTTTGAGGCAGAGGGGAAGTTCAACAGTAATCATGTGATGCTCCAGAAAAGAGAAGGAAGATGGGGAAAAAGCAGGAAATTGAATCTGGGAATCCAGAAAGAAATTTTCTATTGATTTTGTCTGGTTTTGATGAGTAGATTATATTACATAGAGGTTTGGAGCAGGAAAGTACCTTAGAGGTCATTCAGTTCTGACAACTCACTTTAGAGATAAGGAAACCATAGCCCAGACTAGTTAAAAGAATTGGTGAGGAATAGTACTATGTGATTTCAGAGTGCCTTTTCTTACTCTGCAGTTTCTTAATTTTATGACCTTGTAGATCACTTGTCCAAGGTCTGATATTGGCTAGCAGATCCTGGACTGGATACCAGGTCAGATTCCTTGTCTAGGTCTATTTTTACTCTTTCATGATGACTAATTGCTTAATGAAATGAAGTGATGATTAGTTTAATCTGAATTGAGAATAACCTTGCTATTAAACAGATTAGTAGATGAATGTGTAACTGGTACCTGTTATGATACTGCTGAAGTAATCACTTGCCAATGGTTCAGGAAAATGCTGTCAGCTTTCTCTTGTTCCTTTGAAGAGATGGGGGAAAAGGGTGTTCGGTGGGTGCAGAACACTGCATATAATGTTACTTTCCCCCCAATGTATTACTTGGTTTGTTGAATGGTATCTTCTTCCTCATATTCATTTAAAAATCCTTTATTATAAGGGATAACTCTCTTAGGGTAAGGAGAGGGGAAGATAACAGGGAGAAATCTAGGCAATGAAAGACAAAAGATATTAATAAAAATCTATTTTTAAAAAAGCCATCTGTACTGCCTCCACTTTCTCTTCCATCACTCACTTTTCAATCCTTTGTAGTCTGACTTCTGACCTTATTACTTAACTGAAACTGTTTTCTCTAAAGCCACCAATATGTCTTAATTGCCAAATCTGCTAATCTCACAGTCTTTATCCTCACCCTACCTACTGCATTTAAATCTGTTGACCAGTTTCTCCTCCTGGACACTCTCCTCTCTGGATTTTGGTGATATTCTACTTCTTTTACCTGTCTAACTTCTTCTCTATTTACTTTGCTGCCTCATCATCTATATCATGTCCCTAAACTTGTGGGTGCTCCCCCAAGTTCTAGCTGGCTCTCCTTTTAAAAAATTTTAAGGGGTGGCTAGGTGGTGCACTGAGTAGAGCATCGGCCCTGGAGTCAGAAGGACCTGAGTTCGGATCCAACCTCAGACACTTAATGCAAAACACACACACACACACACACACACACACACACACACACACACACACAAACCTAGCCGTATGACCTTGGGCAAGTTACTTAACCCCAATTGCCCTCCAAAAAAAAAAAAAGCAAAAAAAAATTTTAAGCACTAGAAACGTTAGCAGTAGCAATTAGAGAAGAAAAAGAAATCAAAGGAATCAAATTAGGCAAAGAAGAGGCCAAGCTATCACTCTTTGCAGATGATATGATGAATTTAGAGAATCCTAGAGAATCAACTAAAAAAATACTTGAGACAATAAATAAATTTGGTAAAGTTGCAGGATATAAAATAAACCCACATAAATCCTTGGCATTCCTATATATCTCTAATGAAATTCAACAGCAAGAGATAGAAAGAGAAATCCCATTTAAAGTCACTGTACACATTATAAAATATTTGGGAATTTACCTGCCAAAACAAACCCAGGACCTATGTGATCACAACTACAAAACACTTCTCACACAAATAAAGTCAGATCTAACTAATTGGAAAAATATCAATTGCTCATGGCTGGGTTGAGCTAATATAACAAAAATGACAATTTTACCCAAACTAAATTATATATTTAGTGCCATACGAATCAATTTACCAAAAAACTACTTTATAGAGTTAGACAAAATAATAACAAAATTTATTTGGAAAAACAAACGGTCTAGAATATCAAGGGAATTAATGAAAAGAAATGCTAGGGAAGGTGGACTAACTATGCCAGATTTTAATCTGTATTATACAGCAGCAGTCATCAAAACTGCTTGGTACTGGCTGAGGAGTAGAGTAGTGGATCAATGGAATAGATTGGTCACACGAGATCTAGCAGTTAATGAGTATAGTAATATATTGTTTGATAAACCCAAAGATCCCAGTTTTGGGGATAAGAATGCACTATTTGACAAAAACTGCTGGGAAAACTGGGATATAGTATGGCAGAAACTGGGCATAGACCATTGTCTAACACCATATACCAAAATCAAGTCTAAATGGGTGCATGATCTAGGTATAAAGGATGATACTGTAAGCAATCTGGGAAAGCAAGGAATAGTTTGCCTGTCAGATTTGTGGAGAGGGAAAGACTTTAGGACCAAACAAGAATTAGAGAGCATTATAAAATGCAAAATGGATTATATTAAATTGAAAAGCTTCTGTATAAACTAAGCCAGTGTAACCAAGATTAAGAGGGAAGTGGGAAATTGGGAAAGAATTTTTACAACCTTTGTCTCTGATAAAGGACTCATTTCTAAAATATACAGAGAATTGAATCAAATCTATAAGAATATAAGTCATTCCCCAATTGATAAATGGTCAAAGGATATGAATAGGCAGTTTTCAGAGAAAGAAATTAAAGAAATCTATAAACATATGAAGAAATGCTCTAAATCACTATTGATTAGAGAAATGCAAATCAAAACAACTCTGAAGTACCACATCTCTCCAGTCAGATTGGCTAAGATGACAAAACAGGAAAATGACAAATGCTGGAGAGGATGTGGGCAAATTGGAATAGTAATGCATTGCTGGTGGAGTTGTGAACTTATCCAACCATTCTGGAGAGCGATCTGGAATTATGCCCAAAGGACTATAAATAATTTCATGCCCTTTGACCCAGAAATACCACTTTTAGGGTTATATCCCAAAGAGATCATAGAAGAGGGAGGAAGACCCATATGTACAAAAATATTTATAGCAGCTCTTTTCGTGGTTGCAAAGAATTGGAAATTAAAGGGGTGCCCATCAATTGGGGAATGGCTAAACAAGTTGTGGTATATGCATGTAATGGAATATTATTGTGCTATAAGAAACGAGGAGACGGATTTCATTTTTACCTGGAGAGGCTTATACAAACTGATGCTGAGCGAGACGAGTAGAACCAGGAGAAATTTGTATACAATCACAGACACAACATATGTGTGATGACCAACTATGACAGACTGGACTCTTCTCAGCACTGCAGTGATATAAGTCAATCTCGAAAGACTCATGAAGGAGAGAAATGCGACATCCAGAGAAATAACTAGAAAGAACTGAGCTTGAATCCTGATGGAAGCAAGCTAATTGATCTTTTTCTTTTCATTGTTTGGCTTTATTTCTTCTTTACCATTTTTCATTCCACCTACTATAATAGGCCTTTGTAATTGGACTAATGTCTATTGTGAAAGTATTTGCAGATCCTATACTGGACTATATGCTGTTGTGGGGGGTGGGGGGAGGGAGGTAAAGGAAATTTGACATTCAAGGAACTATGGAATTGAATCTTGTTAACTAAAAATAAACAAAGTAATAAAAAAATTTAAAATTTTTGTAATTTATTGAATAAAACAAGTATTTCCATAATATAGTATAATTTAAAAAATATGATTGCACATGAAATGGCAATCTATTACATATAACTTGCTATTCTTTTTAAGTATTTAATAAAGTTATCATGCAAATTTATTTTTTCCCTTTTTATTTCCTGCTTCTCCTTGCCCTAGAGATGGCTACCATTAGACACAAATATGTATACATGAATGTACACACACATATGTGTGTGTATATATAAATGTAAAAACATTTTATACATACTTCTATTTATCAATTCTTTCTCTGGATGCAGATAATGTCTTCTTTCATATGTCCCTTGTAGTTAATTTGGTTATTTATAATGGTCAAAATTACTTGTTTGCTCAAAATTGTTCTTAAAATAATATTGTTGTCACTGTATACAATGTTCTCTTGGTTCTGCTCATTTTGCTCTTTTATTTCATGCAAGTCTATGTTTTTCTAAGCTCATTAAGCTCATCATTTCTTATAGTACAATAGTGTTCCATCACGATCATATAATACAGCTTGTTTGTCCCTTCCCCAGTTTATGGGAATCCTTGCATTTTCAAGTTCTTTGCCACCACAAAGAGAACTGCTATAAGCATTTTAGAACAAACCCCTCTTCTCTGTCCATATTCTTTCTTGGTGACCTTGTTGAATCCCATGGATTTAACTATCATCTCTATGCTTATAACTTATAGATCTTAATATCCAGCCCCAGTTTTCCCCGGGAACTTCATTCCTTTATTGTCAGTTGTCTCTTAGATATTTAAAAATGAGTATCCTGGAGATATCTCAAACTCAATATTCAAAAACTGAACTATCTTTCCCATCAAACTCTCCCCTCTTCCAAACTTCCCTATTTCTGCTGAAGTTACCACCATTTTCCCAGTCTCCTAGCTTTTGTAATCTTGGCATTATCCTTCATTCCTCATTCCCTTTTACCTCACCTATGTGGTCAGTTGTCAAATCTTGCCATTTCTACCTCTACAATATCTCTAGCATCTGACACCTTCTTTCCATTCCCACAGCTGACCCTTTATTTCAGGCCCTCACCAACTTTCACTTCAGTCATTGCAAAAACTTCCTGATTGGTCTTACCTACTCAAGTCTCTCACCATTCTGGCCAATTCTACCTAATGGCTGCAAAAATGATTTTCCTTAATTGGAAATCTGAGCATATCACTCCTCTACTCAATCAACTTGAGTGACTTACTCCTCTGTTAAGCCTTCAAAGTCCTACACAACCAGGTTTCAGACTATCATTGGACTTTACCCTCTATCCTGCATGCTGCAATGCAACCAAACTGGACTTCTCACTGTTCCTTATACATAGCACTCCATATGCCATCTCTGGGCTTTCAGATTAAGAATCAGGAAGATCTTAGTTCAAATTCTGCAGTAGATACTTATTAGATGTATGATTGCGTAAGTTACCTAAGTTGCCTGACTCAGTTTCTTTATCTAGAAAATAAGGATATATCAATAGTATCTATATCACAATGTTGTTGTTAAGGAACTAATGAGAAAAAGTATGTAAAACACTTTGGAAACCTTTTATTGTTACATATATGCTTGTTCTATTATTATAATTATTATGCTAGCTATCCTACATGCCCAGATTATACTTCCTCTTCAACTTTACTACATAGAATCATTCATTAAGCATTTAAATCATAATCTCCTACATGAAGCCTTTCTTGATTCTCCCAGTTGCCGGTGCTCTTGCTCCCAAATTACCTCATATATAACCACTTTGGATTTATTTGTATGTATTCACTTGTGTTTATGCTGTATATATGTATATGTATATATGTAAGTATATGTATATATACATACACACACATATATATACACATTTGTCTTTCCCATTAGAATGTGTTCTTCTTGAGAATAGGGATGGATAGTTTCTTTCTTTGTTTTTATATTCCCAGTGCTAGAGCCATGCCTTAAACATTGTAGGTGCTAAATAAATGCTAGTTGATTAATTGATTAGATAGGAAATTGATCTTGAGAAATAGAATAGTGTACAGTTAGTGGTACATTGACCTTGACTCTCAAGAGAGGCCATGGAGATTAGTGTGAAAATGATGGCATTGGCAATCTGGGAATCTAGATTCCATTTCTGTCATGTGAACTTGGGTCAATTTACCTGCCTTCTTTATTTTTCATCAAGAAAATGTGAATACGTAGAGCGCTGGCCCTGGAGTCAGAAGGACCTGAGTTCGGTTCCAGCCTTAGACACTTAACGCACACACAAACAAAAACCTAGCCGTGTGACGTTGGGCAAGTTACTTAACCCCAATTGCCCTCCAAAAAGCAAAAAAAAAATGTGAATATGTAAAAAAATATATATTTTATTCAATACATGTGTGTATACATACATATCATCATATAGAAATGGTGAGGGCAAATTTGATTTAAAATGTCAGTTGTTTAGTCATTGGAAAAGAGTATTAGGCAAACCCAAGGCATTGTTGTCAATATTTTAACCTTGATTGTCATCTGTAATGAGTACAAAGTGAGAATTTCTCGGATTCTGACTTTCTCTGGCTACAGTGTTTCTCATCCTTTTCCATTTTGTGATATATATATGAAAGGGACCTTAGGGTCAAGTGAAATCAGCAAGTATTTATTAGATACTTACTGTGGCTAGGTCATATACTAAGTGCTGAGAATACAAATACAAATAAAAAGAAAGATAGTCCCTGCCCCTCAATGAGCTTACATTGAAGTAGGGGACAGCAACACATAAAAAGGACCTGAAATGGGGGAGAAAGCAGAAGGTACAAGCTCAGAGGCAGAATGGAAAAAGAAGTCTAGAAAGTAGGAGTAGTGCCTGGAAAGAAACTAAAGAGGAACATGGCTGGCCTCGGTACTTCCCAATCAGAGGTCACAGGGGCAGAATGATCTTCTAGGGTAAGAAGACCACAGGGGTTGGAATGAAAGTTCCAGGGTAAGAAGGCCTCAGGGACTTTGTGAAATTCAGGGGACATAACACATAGATGGGATCTGTGACCAGGAAAGGGAATTTTCATCTGAGTAGTAACAGGAATGGGAGTAGAATCATAGGATAGTCAATAGTCATGCCCTTCCAGAACTGATAAAAGTATTGATTTAGATTTGATTACTGTTCTCAAAACAAGAGTTAGATAGGGTATGTATAGTGCCATGGCAGATGAAGGGAATGAAGGGAAGACCTTTGCCTACTTGTCCTTCCTCGACCTGTGCAGTTTTTGTATTCTAACTGATTTGAACTTCTCACCCTTTGAGTCATTTTTGAATCGATAAAGGTATAGATACTTCAAAGGTCATAGTTAAAAGGGACCTATTGTCAGCAAATGAGCATGGACTAATTGATTAGATTAACTGAAGACTGGAAAGGATGAAATACTGGTAAATATATTTTTTTCTTTTTTTGGAGGGCAATTGGGGGTAAGTTACTTGGTCAAAGTCATACAGCTAGTAAGTGTGTCAAGTATCTGAGGCCAGATTTGAACTCAGGTCCTCCTGACTCCAGGGCCAGTGCTCTATTCACTGTGCCACCTAGCTGCCTAAGTACTGGTAAATATTACAGAGTAGCAGAAGAAGGAATATGGCAATGACCAAGTAGGTAGCTAGGGATGAGTAGGTAGAAGAAAAGAACAGGTTAGGGATTGAAGGTCTAAGGTAATAGAATTCTGGGCAGTGTTGGAAAAAGAGTCATGGGGAATTAGAAGTAAGAGAACATTAAAAATGAAGGCAGAGATTTTAGAAGACAAATTTTATTTCATAATTCTGTCTGGAGCAATTCTTGATTTTTGATAGATATTGGAGGAAGATAATAGAAAGAGAAGTGAGAAAGAATGACATAAGGAAAGGGAAGGAGAAAGAAGAAAAAGAAAAAGACAAAAAATAGAATGATGAAGTCATATGAAATAAATCTGAGATGATATATTGGAGCCAGCCTAGGAAGGTTTTTATATGACAAAGAGAAGCATTTGCATTTTATCCAAGAGGCAATAGTAAGCCAGTGGTGGTGGTGGTTGTTGTTGTTGTTGAAAGAGGGTAGTAACATGGTCAGACTGTGCTTTCACAATACCTATATGGCAACTGTGTTGGTAAAAGACTGGAGAAGGAGCCTGGAGGCTAGGAGACCAATTAGGAGGTTACTGCGATAGTTTAATAGTACAAGATAGAAGTGATAATTGGTAAGAGGTGATAGCTTTATGGATGGAAAGGAGATATATGTGAAAAATGAGTAGGTAAGATCAACATGATTTGTAATTTTATTTGTCATATTATTCAATATGAGGGATACTGAGGAGTCAAGGATGATGCTGAATTTGGATACCTGAGACTAAAAGGATGGTAGTAATTTTGATGGAAATAGGGACATTAGGAAGAAGGATAGGTTTTAGGGGAAAATATATTGAGTTTTGTTTTAGACTTGTTAAGTTAGACATGCTTACAGGACATCTTGTTTGAGATGTCCAAAGAGAAGTTGGAAATATAGGACTAGAGCTCAAGAAAGAGACTTGGATGGATATAAATCTGGAAACCTATACATAAAGATGATAATTGAGCTCATAGGAACTAATGAAATCACCAAGGGAGATAGCTACATAGAGAGAAGGGAACACAGGATAGAGCCTTGGGGGATACCCATGGTTAGCGGTCATGACATGGGTAAAGATCCAGTAGAGGAGACCAAGGAGTAGTCAAGTAGGAGAAGAACCAGTAGGAAACAGTGTCACAAAATACTAGAGAGGAGAGAATATCCAGGAGATCTTGATAGACAATGCAAAGGCTGAAGAGAGGTCAAGAAGGATAAAGATTAAGGTAAGACCATTAGACTTGGCAATTGAAAAATTACTGGTATCTTTGGAAAGTAAGTTTCAGTTGAATAATGAGGTCAGAAGCCAATTTATGGTTTAGAAGAGAGTGAAAGGTGAGCAAGTGGATGTGTTTTATGTAGATGCTTTTCTCAAGGAGTGTAGTTGGGAAGGGGAGGAGAGATATTAGAAAATATCTAAGAGATATATATATATATATATATATATATATATATATATATATATTTTAAAGACTGGACATATTTGGAAGCAGCTGGTGATTCAGTGGATAGTGTGTTGGGTCTGGAGTGAGGAAGAGCTAAGTTTTAAACTGACCTCGGACACTTACTAGCTGTGTGGCCCTGGGCAAATAATCTTAACCTATTTTGCCTCAATTTCCTCAACTGTAAAATGAGGATGATAATATTATCTGCCTCACAGGGTTGTTATGAAGATCCAATGAGATAATAGTTGTAAAAAAGCATAGCACAGTATGTGGCACATAATAGGCACTATAAAAATGCTTATTCTCTCCCTCCCTAGGAGGGATGGAGCCAGTAGAAAAGGAAAAATTGAAAAAGAGGGGGGGAAATGTTAGTGGGGGCAATCTGTTGGAGAAGACTGGAGGAGATGCCATGCAGAAGGGACTACCTCTTGATCAGAGACAGGGAGGAAATAGGGGAAAATGTTTAAGTTATGTGGTATGAGGAGGGGAGAACAGAGAGCTCTTGAGAAAAGACCTCAGTTTTTTTTTCAGTGAAGTTAAGGTCCTCAGCAGAGAGGTTGGGAGCAGGAGGTGTGGGACGAAGTTTGAGGGATAAAAACGTTTTAGAATAACTATTATGGTAAGTGGCTTAGTGAATAAATTAGGGAGGAGTAGAATGATTGTCTTGTTGCAATGAAGACCCAGTTGAGATTACATAAATTTGTAGTGGCTCCATTGGGCAGTTTGGTGATTTTTCTCTACTTCCATTAGCAGTACAAGAATAGGAGTGAAGGAGGTGGATGTAGGGGTAATCCAGGATTGGGGTATGACAACATGTGATAATGATAGGATATGGGGTCACGTGATTCAAGAGTAGAGGACAGTATACAACACTGGTGACCAATTCAAATAAGGGATTCTGCAGGTCATGCATTGATAGTTTTAAAATGTAATGTGATTTATCCTTTGACCCAGCAATACACTTCCAGGTCTGTATCCCAAGAAGATCATAAAAATGAGAAAAGGAACCACATTTACAAAAATATTTCTGACAGCTCTTTTTGTGGTGATCGAGAACTGGAAATTAGGGGGATGCCAATCAATTGGGGAATGGCTGGACAAGTTGTGGTATATGAACGTAATGGAATGCTATTGTGCTATAAGACAGGATGAGCAGATGGACTTCAGAAAAACCTGGAAAGAAGTATATGAACTGATGCTGAGTGAAATGAGCAGAACCAGCAGAACACTGCACACAGTAACAGCAACATTGTGCAATGACTAACTTGACAGACTTAACTCTTCTCAGCAATGCAAAGATCTAAGACAACTCTAAAAGACTCATGATGGAAAATGCTGTCCACATCCAGAAAAAAGAATTATGTAGTCTGAATGCAAATCAAAGCATACCATTTGTGTGCTCTCTCTCTTTTTCTCTTTGGTTTTGTTTTTTCTTTCTCACCGTTCCTCCCATTGGTTCTAATTCTACTTTATAACATGACTAATTTGAAAATATGTTTAATATCAATGTGTATGTAGAACCCATATCAGATTTCATGCCATCTTTGGAAGGGGTGGGGACAGAGGAGGAGAAAATGTACAACTCAAAATCTTAAGGAAGTGAATGCTGAAAATTAATAATAAATAAATTAATTTAAAAAAGATATAAAAAATAAAATGTAATATTTTCTCTGTTATTTTTATTTATTTTGCTAAATATTTCCCAATTCCATTTTAATTTGGTTTGAGATACATTTGGGGGTTTTGCAGGCTGCCTGGAGTAGTAGGTTGTGTGTTTGACACTTCTGGTGTAGATGTCAACTGGTTCACCAAAAGAAAGGACAGGGAATAGAGAAGAGTATAGCAAGTGAAGGGATGATGGGACTGCCAAAGTATAGAGGGAGTGGAGGTCACAGTGAGGACAAAGAACAGGGTTAGGGGTTGTAAGGCATATGGGAATTTGAAGCATATGACAGCATACTATGATCATATAAAGAAATTTTGGAGTTCATGAACATTGATATAGTACTATTGTGGGTGGTGGTAAGATCTAGGATATAGAGTTAAGATGGCAAGAAGGGGTAGATTATGGGAATTGAGTATAATGAATGAAATGGGAGTAAGAACGAATTTAACTCCCATTCAATGATCAGTGAATGAATCAGGGCATGTCAGTGAGAGTACAAAGGGTGGCCAGGGAGGCCTTGTCCTCAGGAGAGAGGTAGGTCTTAGTGAGTGCTGGGAGAAGAGCCAAGTGAGAAATAAAAAGGTTTAGGATGGAAGGAAGTCTGTCAGTTATGGAGTGTGGCATTCAGAGGAGACATTAGAGGGAGAGAATATAATTGCAAAGATCTGGAGTGATGATTCAAGGTGGATTTGAGGTAGATGGGAGAAAAGAAGCAGACAGGTAGTGAAGGTGGATGGGACTTGAATATGGAAGCAAAGCGTTTGGAATCACAGGGATGGGAAAAGTTTAAGAGGGTAGGAGTATGCCAACCCTCTTGAGCCCTGAGGGTAAGCAAAGAATCAGCATTTGGAGAGAAGCACTGAAGGGGGCAAGTGATTAGACTGATTGACTTTCTCCCTTGAAGTCTAACTTCATGGTGATGTTGTTCTTAAGATATCCTGGAACATAAAATAAGTTAATGTTTGTAAAGGGCTTGAAATAGTACCTGACATGTAGTAGGTCCTTAACAAATGATTGTTCCCTTCACTTTCCCTTCCTCTCTCCTCCCTGGGAGGCCTACTTTACAAAAGACAGGAGCGTCAGAGGTAGGGTCTTGGGGATTCTTGTTAGGAATGTGACAGGCAGGGTAAGGTGAAACCCACTGAAGAAGTCCTTTGGTGCCTGACTGCTTTTGTTCCTGGGGATAGTCACTGGAGACTTGAAGAAGGCTCCGTGGATTTGTGTGGACAGTGTACATAGAACATTTACATATGACTCAAAGCTGAGAGTGATACAGTGGATGATAGGGTCAAGGTCCCCCCAAAATGTTGAGAGGCTAGGTCATTGGGCTAAACCTAATAAAGAATAATGTAATATGTAAGAATGTAAAATTATATTCCTGGGTTGAAAAGATCAGCTTCACAAGTACAAGATGCAGGAGGTATAGCTATACATGTTTATCTGAGAAGATCTGTAGGTTTTAGTTGACTGCAAGTTCACTGTAACACTCCATCTCCTCCAACAGAGAGCCCTTTTCTGTCTCTTTCAATCTCTCCCTGTTTAGTAGCGTCTTCCCTACTGCCTACAAATGTGCCCGTTTCCCCCATTCTCAAAAAACCCTCTCTTTCCAACCCTATCAACTACTGAGACTGATGGTACATGGTAGTCAGTACATGTCCTGACTTGGTGATCCACTGATGGATCTTTGGCCCCTGGTTTCCTTGCCTGTTTGTGTTTTTCCCCCTAAGTACAGATGACTGAACAGTGATCATTAGAGATGGACTTTAGGGGACTGTATTTTAGGAATTCCTAGGGTTAACTGTTTGCAGCTGACTGGCTTGAAGAGAGTCTGCTCTTCTCACAGAAGATGATCACCTTCAGGACAGTGAGCTCATATGAGTCCCAGTTCGTCACGAAGATATACCTTGAGGGAGTTGTTCAGATAGTACAGAATTGAAGGGAAGGTGAAATGGTTGTTAATAGTCCCACTAAATGTTTAATGTTTCAAAGTGTCAACCTCCTGGAGTAAGATAATAAAAGATGATAGGTTACTGTTTCATGTTTTAAGTCTTTGTCATCTTATGTTTGTTTTATGGATTTTTCATGTATTGAGGAAATAAAGTAGCTATCCCATACCTGATCTATATTGTATTCTTCTATGTTGATATGTTGATGTATATTCTATAAATTATCCTGAATACTTTTCTGGAAGGGACTCTGTTGATTCACTTTAGGGAGATCCTCAATTTAGGCCAAACCTAAGCTTAAAGTTATTTCCCCTGGGGCTTTGGTATGGGTGTATAAAGAGCCAGAGACAATATGAAAAAATCTGACCCTTCTCTTGACAGCCCCCAGGACTGTGAATGGTCTGAGCCAATCCAGAGCTGGGGCCCTTTTGTGAAAAATGGATCCCTTGGTCCTCTGGACCAGCAGTGATCTGTTGTTACATGTATTTTGTGCCTTGAAAGGCTCTGGTCACTTTCTGTAAAGCTAATGTGAATTTTTTTCTGAGTAGGGAGAAAAAGTAGCCAGTCACATTGGCAAACTGCTTGCCACTCCCTTAGAAACTCTCCTTCCTAGGGGCAGCTAGGTGGCACAATGAATAGAGCAACAGCCCTGGAGTTAGGAGGACCTGAGGTCAAATCTGGCCTCAGACACTTAACACTTAACTAGCTGTGTGACCTTGGGCAAGTCACTTAATCCCAATTGCCCTCAAAAAAAAAAAAAAGAAAGAAACTCTCCTTCCTTTGACTTCAGGGAGTTTGCTCAGTGGGATAAGTGGAAGTGGTCTAGTCTCTTTAGAATTCCAATATTTGCAGTTATCATGGTTCCAGGAGACATTGACAAAATGCTGTGAAATATAAAATAGTTATAGAAAACAGCCTGGAAGGAGTAGGTATGGGGCATCCAGGGCCTTGGGTGTGGCTCAGTTGGGAAAGAAATGGTTAGGTAATAGTTAAGTAATTCATAGATTGTAGGAATCGTAGACCTACTCCAGGGTTAAATACATTTTCCGTTTCTACTCAATCACTTATCTTCATCTGGAAGCCACACAAACTTGTGTCAAATTTTTCAGTTTGAGAGAGCAGATAGAAGCTTTGGGCTGGGAGCCAGGAGACCTAGGAGATTGTCCTAGATTTTTTATTTTTTTAAACTAGCCCTTTACTCGGGCTTACACAACTCTCTTTGCCTGAGTTTGTTTCCTTGTCTTTCCCGGTACAGTGATGTTAGGCAAGTTTGGGCATTGCTTCTGGCACAGTAGCTGTGATTATTCGTGAGCCATTGGATTTCTTAGTGCCTAGGACAACCGTCTGAGGCTACAAGCTGCAAATGAGTCAATGACCTATGCCTGTTGAGGGAATTGCCACTTGGAGAATTTTTATCTTGGTGAAATCACAAATCTGGATCTGGCCCAAATGTCTCCCTCCAGGAAAGGGTTGAATTAATGTCTTAGTTTTCTTCCAGTTTCAGAGTTCAGAGATTTCTTTTACAAGAGGCCCCCACTAAGGAAAATCATCACTCCCCTGTGGATTTTCATAGTTTATGGGAACTACTATTTCCCCAAATTAAATTGCCTAACAAACCAGTTTTTCAAAATACTTCCATTTTTCAACATCTTTTTTTGTTGATTACGTTTTAATTCTAGGGTGGGGAAATATGTGAAAAGTTTAGCAAGGGAAAGTTTCCCCCCTTAGTTTCCTCATACCCTTCATTTTGCATCAAAATTAACATGTTTGAAACAGAACTCACTATTAATATTTCCCTCCAAATCCATTCCACTTTCACACTTAAACTAGTTTTCTTTTTTAAATTTAAAGTTTTAAAGTTTTCAAATGATCTGCCTTCTCTTCCTCCTACCTTCCCTCTACTGAGAAAGCAAGAAAAACAAAATGCCTTGTTACAAGCATGTATGGTCAAGCAAAACAAACCCCTACTTGTTTAAAAAAAAAAAAAAGGTATCAATCTCTATTCTGAATCCATTAACTCTCTTCCAGAAAGGGGCAGCATATTTCATCATGAGTGCTATGGAATTGTAGTTGCTCATAGTGGGCATCAAAGTCCCCAAGTCTTTCAAAGTTATTTGTCTTTATAATGCTGTTGTTATTGTATAAACTGTTTTTCTAGTTCTGTTTACTCACATTAGCAGTGTACTCAAAAGCCTTCTAATATTTTTCTGAGGTTGTCTGCTTTTTCATTTACTATAATACAATAGGATTCTGTCATATTCATGTAGCATAACTTGTTTAGCTATTTCCCACCTCCTGAGTTTCTAGTTCTTTGTCACCACAGAAAGAGCAGCTATAAATATTTTTGTACATATGGGTCCTTTTCTTCTTTCTCTAATTTTTTGGGTTATAGAAGTTGTATTGCTGAATCAAAAGATACATATAGTTTAATAGCTTTTTGAGCATAGTTCCAAATTGCTTTCCAGAATGGCTGAACCATTTCATAGCTTCACCAAGAATGTACCTGTTTTCCCACAGTCCCTCCAGCATTTGTAATTTTCCTTTATTTTTCTTCCAACTTTGACAATCTGATGGATATGCAATAGAATTATAGCATTCTTTTAATCTAATTTTTTCTGATTATTGGTGAGTCGAGTATTTTTTCATGTGGCTATTGATAGCTTGAATTTCTTCCTCTGAAAACTGCCTGTTCATATCTTTTGAACATTTATCAATTAGGAAGTAGTTCTCATTTTTATAAATTACCATCAGTTTCCTACAAATCTTAGAAATGAGATGTTTATCAGAGAAATTTGCTATAAAGATTCCCACCTCCCCCATACCTGTTCTCTTCTAATTTTAGCTGCTTTGGTTTTGTTTGTACAAAAACTTTTTAACCTTATGTAATCAGAATTGTATATTTTTCCTTCTGTGATCCTCTTTATCTCATTTGGCTATGAACCCTCGTGATGCAGAAATTCATTTAGGACATTCTGACCTCACTCGGTATGCCTGCAATCTGACTTTAACTAATCTGATTCCTAGCTAGACGATGAAGGACTGTTTAAGATGTCTGCCACTGGGGAGGACTGGCCACCCCTCTTGGAATCAGACATTCCTAAACAGAAATAATCTCAAGGATGTTTTGAGAATAGCTCCTTTCCCAGCAATCATGTATTTTAATTGGCAAAATGCCTCCTTGGTTAGAAGGAATACTAAACTAAATTATTAAAGGCAGGCAGTCCTGAGCCATCTTCGGGAGTCCCTCCACCCCATTGTATGGATGCATAGCCCTGGACCTTCCTACTGGGACTCTGGAGACTGACAGGACTCCCCAGCCACGTGATCCAGATGTGGATAATTCCTCCCATCAGTGCTGATCAATCGTGGTAAGAATGTGCCATACCTATTGAGATTCACTGATTGGGGCATAACTATTGAGATTTACTGATTGTGGCATAATGTTGAGATTTACAGAGTGTGACTTAAGTATTAAGACTTACTGATTGAGACCTATATTTTTGTTCACTTACTGATTGAGACCTTTATCATCATTATTATTATTTCATATATAACTTGAGACTCTATTGTTTCTGAACCAGTCCAAACTGAAACAAAATTAAGCTACAGCAAATAAGGTTGCTTCGAAATACAGTCCCTCCTCTATACATGTGACCTGTAATTTTATCTTTTTCCTTTAATTTACTTATGATGTCCTTTTAAGTCATGGACCTTGTTGGAGATTATCTTGGCATATAGTGTGAGATGTTGGTCTAAATCTAGGTACTGCCAAACTACTCCAGTTTTTCCAGTCATTTTTGTTGAATACTGAGTTCTTGCCCTAATAGTTGGGATCTTTGGATCTATCAAATGCTGGACTATTGTGCTAATATGCTTTTTAAAAAATATTATGTTAGCTAACCTGTCTCACTAATCAACCTCTCTATTTCTTAACTAGTCCCAAATTATTTTGATGATTAATACTTTCTAGTGTAATTCGAGATCTGGGACTGCTAGACTCCTTCCTTCCTCCTTCTTTTCTTTGCATCCCTTATGATTCTTGCCCTTTTGCTTCTCCAGATGAATTTTGTTATTCTTTTTTCTAGTTTTATAAAGCATATAAATCCTTTAATTAATTTAGGTCGTAGTATAATTTTTATTATATTGGCTTGGCCTATTAATGAGCAATTAATATTTTTTCCAATTACTTAGATCTGTCTTTATGTAAAGAATGTTTTGTAGCTGTATTCATATTGCTCCAGTGTGTGTGTTGGAAGGTAGACTCCCAAATATTTTATGTTTTCTATAGTTATTTTAGATGGAATCTCTCTATCTTATTCTTTTCAGTCTTGATTTTGCTTTAATATTTCTTGAAGTCTCACAAAGTCATGAGATTCTATTCGATATTCTCTGATTTTCAAAGGTTTTCCCCCCTTAGGAAAAATTTTATATCTTTTGTTCCAGACTTTTAATTCTTTTTTCCAAATCTTTCTTCCATAGCTCTCATTTCTTCCCCCCCACATTTTCATCTAGCACTCTCATTTGCTTTTTATGTTAATTGAAAACAACAACAAACAACAATTCTTGCTTTGTCTCTTCTAGCAATTCTGGTCAGACTTGTGCCCAAGCTTTGTTTTTATTTGACCTTTGCTTGGAGATGTTTGGGAGTCATTATCTTCTCCTGAGTTTGTGTCTTGAGCATCCCTGTCACCATAATAGATTTTTATGGTGACATTCTTTTTGTGTTTATTTGTTCTTCTAGCCTACTTCCTACGAAGTTTAGACTTGATGTTAGGGTCAGGTTCCGAGAGGAATGTCTTGGTAAAGCTTTTGTCCTCTTGGGACCTGCTTCTATTTTCTTGGGATAGTGAGTGCTGTATGTATCCAGGATCTCAGGAACAGTTCTGGCTAAGGACCTGCAGGCTTTCAGTACTTCCAAAGTGCTGTACTCCAGAGCAAAGTTTGATCACTGTTTTCTGGCTTGGGCTCTGCCAACTCTTGCCCTGGGTTTGGATCTACATAACACTCCTTTTGTTTTGCCCTCAGTTGTTTGATCTAGTAAATTGCTGCTGGATTTAGTCACTATCAGTCAGCTAGGAAGCTCTGAGATTCTGGTCCTGGTTATGCCCCTGTAGGGTTCAGACTGACCTTGAGGCTGGCACTGAGACTGTGCTCTCCTCTTGGGGTCGTTAGCCACACAACTACTAATTGCTACTGATCTTTTTCTTGCTCAGTACATGAACTAGGGCATGAGATGGCTCTTTACCCCAGAATCCCACCACTAAGTGCAGGTCCTTTTCTCAGTTCATCCTGGATTTGTGATCAGGAACTGCCACTTGTTGGCACTTATTTTCCTACATCCTATACAAGAGCACAAGGACCTCTCCTTGCCCTTTGACACAGTCCTCATGCCTTGTCCATAGAATCAATAGATAACTTTATCTGTCTCCTTATGCTTTCTTTTCAGGCTGAAAAAATGACTCATTGTGAATTTTTTTTTCCCTTGGATTTCCCAATCAGCACTCCATCCCATGCATTTATTGTATCTTTGTGGAGGACGTATTAGGGAAAGCTCAGTTCTTCTTTTTTCTTCTACTCTGACATTACGGCTCCACTTATTTATTTCTCTTTAAGGTATCCCCATCTTTCTAGCACTCAGGTTTACAAAGAGTAAAGCCATCCTTTATTCTTTTCTCTTCCTCACACTCATCCAATCAACTGTCAAATCTTCTCTCCTATTTATCCACTTCTCTGTCTCACATAGACACTATCTTAATTCAGGCCCCCATTCCCTCCACCTGGAACAATTGCAACAGCTTCCTAATACATTTATCTGTAATAACTTAAGCTCTAACTCAATGGTTTATAGGGCCATAGATCCAGAGCTGACAGGGACATCAAGTGTTTTCTAGTCCAACCCCTTTATTTTACAAATGAGTAGACTGAGACCCAGGGAGGTTATAACTGAAACCTGAGGTCACTCAGGTAGTATTAAAACAAGGTCCATACATCCAGTTTCTCCCCTCTCCTCTCCATCCTTTTCACAATATCAAATTCATTTCCTTGCTGCACAGGTGTGACTTTATCATTCTTTTGTTCAAAAACTTTCAGAAGGACCTAGGATAAAAATAGTACTGCTCAACCTGGTGTCTATAATTTGACTCCTGCCTAATCTTTCCAAACATTGCATTGTACCCCCTGCACACTCCCTTTAGTTGGCACCTGTTCCCACAGATTTTAATTCTTTCTTTCTTTCCTTTTAATCCCCTCTTGACCTGGTATGGGAATAGACTTTATTTAAAGTTATTCCTGACTAGAGGCAGGAGGGTGAAATACATTAGGGGTTCTTAATCTGGGGTCCTTGGGCTTAAAATTTTTTTGATAACTGCATTTCAATATAATTGTTTTCCTCTGTAATCTTATGTACTTTATTTTATGCAATTAAAAACATTATTCTGAGAAAGGGTCCATAGGTTTCACTAGACTGCCAATGGGTTACATGTAGACATTTAGAACCCTTGAGTAGAAGAATTCATAATTCCTTATAGTTCTCAGATTTTGCATTTTTATAGGTGAATCAAGTAGAGTAAGAGACCATTATGAAACTAGGACAATTTGAGAAATCTGGAATCCTTAATAACATGTATAGAGGCATGTGTAGTGATGGTTCCTTTCCTTTTTCCTTCCCCAAAGTTGCCCTTCTAGATTAGTAAGGGAGTAAGGGCTATAGAGGAGATCAAGATAGAGGGGATTGGAAAGTATGTAATGTGTCCTCAGCCAAATTCCTGTTTCTCATTTCTGGGCCCTGCACTAACAACCACTGAGTTAAGGGCAGTCTCCCCAAAATGTCATAAAGTAATGACAAATTGGTTTTCTGCTCTTATCTTTTCTCCTTTTTAAAGAGTTTAAGGGAAAACTGAAGCCAGGATAGGTGAAGTGAGTTAACTATGATGGACAAGTCATTGTCAGAACCTGGGTTAGAATCCCAGTGCCCTCCGTACTCTGATTCATTTGACAAAGTTGACTCTTGAACTGAAGGCCAGGAATAATTTCTTCGAATGAGAAGCTGAGAGTTGGAAGGGACTTGAAAGGGCATCTTATTCAGCCTTCCACCCATGCCAAAATCTCCTTTACAACATCACTGATAGGTAGGTGATCACTCAGTTTTTGCTTGGACGTTTCATGAAACTCACCACCTTCTAAGTTTCCATGCATGGACCGCTCTTTTTGTTAGAAAGATTACTTCTAAGAATGCTGACTACCTGGTGAGTACTCTTATTATTTGATCTCTACCCCCTTATGCCGGCACATTTGTTTGTAGCTACCTTTAGCTTGCAGTACTTTGTTGGCAAAGTAGAGCAGTAGGAGAAATATTCAGAGAATTTTCAATATGAAAAAATCTATATGTAAAGTGTTTATATTTAGTTGTTTACTTGACTGCGTACATTTTCCCACATCACCAAGATTCAGCATTTCCATAAACATTTATTTCATATCCTAGTTAAGCAAGGTGAGGTGCTGGGCCCTGGGATTTAAAGACAAAAACCAAAGTCCTTGAGGTGCTTACCGTTCTACTGGAGAGTTTTAACACAGATAAGTAAATACAAGGGAATTCTGGGAAGGGAAAGAGCATTAACAAATGGGGAGGCATGAGGGAAGGCTGGCACTAGGGAAGATGGCATTTGAGTTGAGCCTTGAAGTACTAGAAGGAATCTTTTAGGGAGGAAAGAAGGAACGCATTCCAGATATGAGGGATAGCTGAAAGGGACAAAGAAACAGGAGATGGAGTATTGAGTGTGTCTAGGAGAATACTATGAACTTTCAGCCTCATTAGGCTGAAAAAGTAGATCAGTGAGAAGTTGTGGAAGGTCTTAACTTGAGGCTTAGCGAGCCATTGAAAGTTTTTGGACAGAAAAGTGATGCCAGTGCATTCGGAAAATTAAAGTGACAATTGAGTGGAGGATGGATTGGAGAGGGGAAACACTGGAAGTGGGCACCACCCCCAGGGCAATGGGAGCAACAAGCATCCTCCCTCCTTCTCTCTCTCCTCTCCCCTCTCCCCTCCCACCACCGTCTTCCCCTTAAAGATAGATATAGTGCAAAGAACATTGGCTCTACAAATGGATTAAAAGTCTGACTCATTTACTTTATCAGTTTTGTGATCTTGAAACAAGATTCCCACCAATTCTCTGGACCTCCACAGCTTTGTGAACAAGTCATTATCTTCCTGGACTCAAGGATTCCTAAGGTCTCTCCCACATCTAAGATTGTATGAGGTCGAGATAATAGCCTTGTTTTGTTAGTCTCGAGAACAACCTACAAAATGAAACCAAAGCAAAACTTCAACTTTACATTCCACAAGGTTGATTTCATCCCCTCCAAGCACCAGGTACTTGGCACTGCCTCTCAGAACCTCGACGCTCTCGACGCCCTGAATTCTCCTCCTGCAGTCACAGCCTCCCCTAATTCAGCAGGAAAGGAGGTGGGACGGGGAAAGATAACTGAACTCGGGGAGGCGTACTCCAGAAGAAGTAGGGACCTGACAAGGAGGTGGGAGCCAGGAGTAGGGAAGGGGAGAGCCACTGCAAGGCCCCCTCCAGCTTACCACCACAGGGGGAATGGGAGCTAAACGTCTTCTTTCTCTTTCTCATTACTCTCTCTCCTTCCTTCCTTCCCCCCTCACCCCGCCCTTTAACGAAGAAACGGCAGTTGGGAGGGACTAAAATGAGTGGGAGGAGTCCGTTATTGGCTCCAAGCAAAAACTAGAGTGCAGCGGTCTTAGGGTGCTGTGACGGGATCCGAGGGGGCTCCAGGGAAGCCGAGTCTGGGGGGTGGCTAGGCGCTATGACTGCTCTGAGCATGGGCGCCTGCGGCAGCGGTGGGGGCCGCGGACTGCTCCGCAATCTGTGCGGAAGCCTCTGGGTGCCCCTGGGGAGCGGGAGGTCTCGAAGCTGGGGGCCGGGGCAGCTGCATCGTCGTCTCCTGGGCGGTGGCACCTCGGGCCTCCGGGCTGCCGGGAAAAGGGCCGGCAGCGCCGCCCCAGCGGTGTCACGGAGCCTCAGCACCTACGCGAAGCTGTGGGAGCAGGCTGTCAGAGAGCCCCGAGTATTCTGGGGGCGTCTAGCCCGGGACACGCTGGTGTGGGACACCCCTTACCATACGGTCGAGGACTGTGATTTCAGCCAGGGCAAGATCAACTGGTTCCTGGGCGGCCAGTTAAACGTGTCGGGTAAGGCTAGGGATGGGGGGTTGGCATTTGAGGGAAGGGGTGAGGTAACGGGAACTATTCCTTCTCCTCATTTCCCCCACCATTTTAGCTTTTTCTTGAACCCACAACAGTCCATTACCAGCCCATTCCTACACTTTGCCTTAGCAACCTTGGTCATCTGCCCCTAGCAACCCTTTCAACTCAGACACAATTCCCTCCGAAATCTGGACACTCAGCAACTTGTCCAACAAATTCTTGACTCCCAGCCCCCTAAAACTCCCCATGAAACCCATCCTGTGCCCCTAATTCTTCCGGCTTCTTATCCACTTTTACCTCATTTATCCATAGCAGTCTCTAGCAAAATCAGGAGCCACGTCACCTTCTAGAATCTCCTTCCCCCTGCAAACCATAGATCCTCCCACAAAGCCCCTGAGAACCTCTCGGGCACGAGGAACTCTTGTTTTCATACTTTGACCACAGTCAGGACTCTGACAGTTCCTGACCATTGTCAACTCCTCAGAGCACTCTGGCGCTCCCTCCCCGCCCCCACTTCTCCCCAGAATGCAGTTTTCCTGCCAGCTAAGTGCGGCGGGTCGAGAGTCCTTCCAGCTGCTGTCCAGGATGGCGGGTTAAAGCCCTAGGCTGGTAGACTGTCAGAGGACACTTTTTTCTTCCGTAGAGCAGTTACCGTGTATTTACTCTTAAGTGCTGGTCTGGAGGCAGGTGATCAGTTTGCAGTGGGCAGCTACCTGGTACCTGAGGACTCGAATGGGCAACCCAGGGAGTTACATCCCGCCCTGGTCTTTTGCCCTACTCCTCACCCCCCAACTTCATGCCTGTGTTCCCCCTTGTGTCCATGTTATAAGTTTGAATTAGGAAGAGCTCTTGACTCCGTTCCCCCAGGATCTAGACAGGTCACTCTCCACTCTTTTTTATTTATCCCCTGAGATGCGAACTAGTAAATAAACTACTAAAAAAATTCCCTAGTGAAAACGAAATGACTCCTATAGTCTTATAGCTGGCCTGCTTTACGAGCTGTTCCACAGTACCCAGATGCATCACTCAGGCCCAAGGGAGCTATTGGCGGCTGGAGAAGTTGCCTAAGTATTAACTCTACCCATATAAACAAATGCTTCCTTGTACAGTCCGAAGAAGAGGTGAAGACGAGGGGAAAAACCTTGGCCAACGAGCAGAGCAAACAGAAAAAAAAATTAACTCCTTGCTCAGACAGTGCTTTATTTGCTGAGTCGAGGTTCCTCAGCCTTCTAGGAAACTGATTACTATCCTCAGGATAAGGTCGTCTCTCCTTATACTTCAGCCTCCTAGGACGTATACATACTTCAGTTTCAAGGCCAATAACATCTAAGATTTGATACCGGTGCTGGGGCTTCAGTAATAAAGAGTCTAAAACCTTTCATTTCTAGGTTTCAAACACTGAAATCAGTTGGATCAATCAATCCACAAATATTAGCTCAGCCCTTAGAATGTACCAGGTATAGCATTAGGTATTTTATAGGGGAATAGAGCCATAGAAGGCATGTTCCAAACCTTCAAGGAACATATTCAGCCAGGGAGAGAAGATATATACATGAAAAAAGAACTCAAAATTCAAGAAAGCAAGTATGTTATACTGGAAAAAGCATTGGATTTAAAGTAAGAGAACCTGAGTTTGAATCCTGGCTCTGTCACTTAACTAAAGTTACTTTAGGCAAATAATTTCCCATCTTTGAATCTGTTTCCTCTTTTGTAAGAGGAAAGGTTGGACAAGATGATCCCCTGAGGTTCCTTTCAGGTCTAGATTCTATGATGCCCCCAGAAATACTAAATGAAGGATATTGCCAAATCCAGTGATTTTTCCCCCCTTCTCCATATCCTTAGCCTTGCTGTAGCATTGAACATCTTTTACCATCCTTTCCTTCTGGATATTCTTGCTCTCTTGCTTTATAACAACATGAAAGAAGACAGGTGCTTATCTATAGATATATTCTTGCATGGGGACTGGAAGCTGAGCTAGATCAGTTGCTTGGTTCTCCTGTTACATTTCTTATAGTTCCTTCTTTGTTTCCTTGCTCCTCTTTTACACCCATTAATTTTGCTGTTCCCTTATGATCTCTCCTTGCTTCCCTTGCCGTTACTCTTTACTAGTTCTTCTGGTCAATATCATTGCTCCTACAGCTTTTACCATCATTTCTACCCAGATGACTCCTTAATCTGTGTCTATGTCAGCTGTCTTCTCAGCTCTATACCTGAATCACTAATTGCCTAATTTTCAAGGATATCTCCACCAGGATGGCCATCTGGCACCTCAAACTCAACATCTCCAAAACTGAACTCATCTTGTTTCCAAATTTGGCTTTCCTCACAATTGCTCTGTTTATGTTCATATGACTAGTCTGTCTGTCTAGTCACCCAGACTTATATTATAGTCATTTAATTTTTTTTTCCTTCTCTCTCATTCACCAGTTGACAGGTCCTGTAGACTTAATTATCAATCTCTTGCACTGATTCCCTCTCCTCCACCCATAGGGCATATAACTTAACCTCATTTCTTATTGCCTGGATTATTTGGCTTCTAACTGCTCTTTCTGCTGCTAGTTTATTCCCTTTCTTATCAGGTCTTCATAACGTTGCCTAATGTGTTGTTCTGATCATGTAAATCATCTACTGAAAAAACTTAAGTGGCTCCCTTTTGCCTCCTAATAAGCACAATTTTCTGGGCCTATTTTAGGTTAGCCCACATTTTAGTTTCGTTTCTAACTTAAATGTTCAGATTTATCTGTTCACATGCTTTGTGTTACAGTTTTAGTCAAAAAGGATTACTGTCTCTAAACTCTTTCTCATCTTTCTCTTTCCTCTTTGCCTCTCTCTGCTCATATCACCCACCTATACCTGAACTGGACTCCCCATACCACTTTCCCCCCTATATTTTTGGAGTTTTTATTCAAATACTTTCCTTCCTTTAAGGGCAAGCTTATGAAGTCCAAGTAGAAAGTGATCTTTTCCTTTTCAAATTTCTCATGACACTTTGCCTATGTTTGGTTCACATTTATTCCTTTATCCCTTATATCATAGTGACATGTATATATGACTCCCCTTCTTATTGGATTGTAAGTTCCTTGAGATCAGAATCTAGGATATATTTATAGTTATTTCCTCTAGAATACTGTCTTGTCTGTTCAATATTTGTGGAATTGAATAAACCCATTACATCTACAACTGTGTTTTTTTATTCCCTCTCTGCCCCCATATCTGGTTCTTCTTCTTGTTTCATAATTTCTGTTAGTGAGGGGCAGAAATATTTGCCCAATCTTCCGTTAACCCAGTATAAATCTTTAATTTATGTAACAAATCTCTTTTACCTCCAACATCAGATCAGTTGATAAGTCCTGACTATTTTGCCTCAGCAAAATCACTCACATCTATCGCTTCAGTGATATTCCTGTCTCTACTACCTTAGTCCAAGTTCTCATTACTACCCCACCCACTTATACTATTGTAATTTTCTCTAACTTCCTCCCTCCAGTCTCTTCTCCTTTCCAATCTATGACTCTTAGAACTTAAAATGATACTTCATATGAAATCTGATGAAAACAGAGTACAATGGGACAATCTTCTCATTCCTGGAAGCTATATTCCTCTTAATATTCTTCATTCGGGGCCAACACGGTTGTTTTCAGCTCATCCAAGGTAAACATATCAATGGACTGGTTGCATTCAACAAGCACTTATTAAATGTTCACAATGTGAAAGGCACTTGGTTGAGTGCTGGGGCTGCACAGACCAAAACATTAGAGAAGCAGTTGACTATAGAGTCAGAAGACTTGTGATGCAGTCCTGGCTCTGACATTTTAAATTTATGTGACTGTGGGCAAGCTACAAAAAAACAAATTCCAAATCACAGTTTTCTCATTTGTAAAATACACTTACTTGCACTAAATCCCAGGGTTATTGTAAGGAAAATGCTTTGTAAAGTTAGGTAGGTAGGTGATACAATGAATGGAGTGCTGGGCCTGGAGTCAGGATAGACCCTGTCTTCAGACACTAGCAGTGTGATCTTGGGCAACTCATTCTTAACCTGTTTGCCTCAGTGTCCTCAACTGTATTATCAGAATAATAGCACCTACCTCCCAAGGTTTTGTTGAGGATCAAATAAGATAATATTTGTAAAATGCCTGGCATATTGTAGGTGCTATGTAAGTGCTAGTTATTATTAAATGCAAGGTATCAGATAAATATGAGATACTACTATGGAGTTGAAAAAGCAGATTGGTATTTACTGATGTCTTTTGTTGTTAAAAGCACCATCTACATTTTTTCCCATTTGTTTGGAATTTTTCTATCTTTGAAAACATGAAAATCAATTTCTGCATGCCTTTAAAATTATGTTAACTATACATAGATTTCTTTTGTATGTACTTAAGTCCATCAGCTCTTCTTAATTTCCCCTGCTTCAGTGCCATTTCCAGTTCTTCATGATTAGATACAGGGGCAAAATCCAAATCACTCAGAAAATGACAGCAGATCCAGCTCCCTGGTCTTTCTTTTCAGGAAGCTAGCTTTTTACCACAGTTATGAACTCAGAAGTCCAACTGTTTCCTGTTCTCTTCAACCACCTCTGTTCCTAGTGACTAAGACCCTTCCTGCCCACCAAGCTGGGCTACAAACTGGATCATGAAGGAGACATACACCAGATCAGAATGCTACATATACTGTTCTTTGGGAACAACTTAGAATATTCTGAGACTGACAGATGATTCTGCCGTCCTCTCCAAAACCTTCTTTGATTCTAGAGTCCTTTTTAGGCTGACTCAGTCTAATCTTTACTTTTTCTGGTTCTGGTTCTGGAATTCCCATTATCCCCCTTCTGAGACACCTAAATCTAGATAGATAGATATAGATATATAAAGATATAGTCACAACTAGAACAAGGGAAGGTTGATGAATCTTGTAATTGTTTGTGTCTTTTCCATTTGAGCATATATTTTTTTTTTTAAAGCAATTGGGGTTAAGTAACTTATTTATGCGTGGGTGCTCATTTTCTGAGGCCAGATCTGATCTCGGGTCATCCCAACTCCGAGGCCGGCGCTCTTACTCAGTGCGCCACCTAGCCGCCCCTTTAGGGCAATTGGGGTTAAGTAACTTGCCCAAGGTTACACGGCTAGGTTTTTGTTTGTGTGGATTAAGTGTCTGAGGCCAGCTCCGAACTCAGGTCCTTCTGACGCCACCTAGCTGCCTTTTGAGCATATTTCTTAGGATTTCTGTACTATTTGAGCATATTTCTTAGGATTTCTGTACTATTCCCTATGCAGCCTCTGGCCTAGAATTTCTTCTGGTGCCTCTCCTTTGTTTCTCTTGTTTTTTAGGTGAATTATCATCTTTTTTTAAAGCTTTTTTTTTTTTTAAAGCAATTGGGGTTAAGTAACTTGCTCAAGGCTACATGGCCAGTCATTTTTATGTATGGGTGCTAATTTTCCGAAGTCAGCTGCCCCTTAAAGCTTTTTAATAAGCAATTTTGTGACTTTTTTTGGTGTTCCTGTTTGTATTTTAAAGAGATTTTGAGGAAACCTGGCTTCTTTTTTTACTCTGCCATCTTCCTCAAAATCTATCTAGGTTGAAAAGGTAGAAGCAGGGGCAGTTCTCTTGAAAGCAACCACTGCCATATCCCAACTATTATTCCTACAAATAACACTGCAATAACACTATATACACAATGTTGTAAAACCCCATTCAGTCTGCAATCCAAGATAAAAACTATATTATCAGTGATGAGCTGAGCTAACACTTGAAACCTGATGGAGATAACTCCACTGAACATTAATCTGCTTACCATGATCAAATTTTATTTTATTTTTTGCTTATAGCTTGTACATAAACATATTTTGTAACACCATTTTAGCTCTGTGTTTTCACAGAACCAGTTCACAAGAGCCTGGGTTTGCCTAACTATTAAGAAAGGAAGAAAGAAAGAAAGAAAGAAAGAAAGAAAGAAAGAAAGAAAGAAAGAAAGGAAAGAAGGAAGGAAGGAAGGGAGAAAGAAAGAAGAAGAAAAAACCATGGCACTAGAGCTGGAGAGTTCTGGGACTGTTGGGGATAATGTTACAACCTTAGCTTTTCACCTTTGGGAAAGCTCTGGAGTAGGGGTTTCTTTGTAAAAACGTGGGAGAGAGCATTGTTTCACTTGATCAGAACAGAATGAGACCAAACTGGTCTGTGCCTGATTGGCTTGTTACAGATCAGTAGCAGGGGGTAGTGTAAGAAGTATATGTGTTTGTCCAGTGCCAATATGGCTCTGAAATTACTCTGGCCTCTTGCCAATTTCACTGCTCTAGGGGAGGGTGCACTTAGGGATGGGATTATATCAGTTAGGGCAAGCCAAGGAGCCTGGAAGCCTTAACTGAGATCACATGTGGTGGATGGTAGTGAGAACCAGTCGTGAATGAAAACCATGTGCCTCTTCTCTGAAAAATAGAGGTTTGTATGATCTTTTACATTTATGATCGTCTGTGTTTAAAGTTGCTTGTAGGGACATTCTGGGAAGTCAATTTTTCTGTTTCTCAAATCTAGCCTTTGTTGCACTACAGATATTGCAACAGATGTCTTTGAGGTGTGGTCTATAAATCTATGCCAGAGACATCAGGAAATGACAAAAACAAAAACATGGAGGCTTATAATGAATATCAGTTAAAAAATAATGATATAAAATAAAAATAAAAAAAATTGACTAGGCCTTTGTATGTTTTAAACTCTCTCGTCCAGTTCTCCATCTGATTATATTTTATATATACAAAAACCAAGTTTGTGTATATTTACTATTTTCAGCCAGGTTACTGAGAATTTGTTTTTAGCTGAACAGTCAGGGTGTTTGTATATACGATCTGAGACTCCTTTGCCAGAACAAAAACTATCATATCTTATCTTATCATTATGTTCCCATCAGTAATAAAGTTATGCCCATTCACAAAAGGCAGCAAGGCATTTAATTCTTGGGCTCCAGTTTTTGTTCAGCTCCTTGCCTACAGTCTTTCATGGACTCCAGAGTATAGGCTCAGACCTTAAGGCAAGGGTTCATGTGTGACTGTGTGTGTGTGTGTGTGTGTGTGTGTGTGTGTGTGTGTGTGTGTGTGTGCTGGACTTCTTTGGCAGCCTGGTGAAGTCTCTGAACACTGTGTCAGAATAATGTTATTTCAAAATTCATAATGAAAGGAAATGCTAAATTTCAGTCAGAGGAGTGAAAATAAAAATGTAATTTTTTCCTCATGGAATTCATATCATAGACCCAGGGAGTCTATGGACCCCAAATTAAGAACCCTTGCCTTAGAAGATGCTTAGAGACTAACACTGAATTTCTCCTAGTGGTAATAGGGGTGCCTTGCTTCATATAAAAATATATTTGGGGGGAGGGATAAAAAAAGGAAAAAAAAAGAAATTTATGTGATAACTTGATTATATATTTAAAATGAATAGCAAATTATATATGATAGATTTGCAGTTTCATGTGCAATCATCTTTCTTTAATTATACTATGTTTTGGAAGTGCCTATTTTATTCCATAAATTAAAAATAAAATGAATAAAATATATTATTGAATGTTGCATTTAAATAAAATGCTAGTAAATCATACTATTTTAAATGGGGGGAGGGTGGACTTTTGCTATTTAAATGCATTCTTTTTTTAAGGCATTCTTTTGTGAAGCAAATCATCACTTCTAATTTTTCTTTTGTGTAAACTTGTGTGTTTATATAGATGAGCTATTATTATTATAATGGGGAATATTCTTATTGTTATTATTATTGGCAGTAATAATAAACCCCCACTTTAAATCCTATATATGATGATCTAGAATTATGCAAAAGATATTAAGGAGTAAATATTCACATCACAAAAGAATTCCTTTAAGTACTCTCCTGTACATTTGAATGCTTATTTGATTTACAGAAGTTTTATGTTGGTGATATCATTAATCTTTAATATTAGTAATAATCAATCATAATACTTCAGCATAAGCACTGGGTTGCCACTGTTTTGGGTGCTGGGTAGTAAAATATAGCTGGGAAGAGAATAAGACCATAGATTTAGTGCTAAAGGGACTTGAGAAGCCATCCATTCCACTTTTTCATTCTATAGATGAGGAACTAAAGCACAGGGAAGTTAAATGACTTGCCTTGGGTCACTCAAGTTAGTTTGTACCTCAGCTGGGACCTGAAATCACATCCTTCTGACTCTTCATCCAGTGCTCTATCCACCGTTATAAGTGAGAGAACTGGGACATGAGACGATGAGAATTTACGGTAATACCATCTGGTATGTTGGTGTGTGTGTATATTAGTATGAAAGGGGTTCAATTCAATAAGCATTTATTAAGCTGCTGCTATATGCTATATGCTATATATATGCTATATAAGCCTGCCAGTAGCTTACATTCTGCTGGGGGCTAGAGGTAAAGTGCTAGGGCCAGGCTGGGTGCCCTTAGATATGTAAACTCAAAGTATATGCAAATTACATACAAAGGAATTTGTGAGGAGAACACTAAAGCTGGGGAGATCAGAAAGGCTTCATGCTTAAGGTAGTGCCTGAGTTGAGAGAGCTTTGAAGGAAGCCAGGGCCTTTAAGGGGGCCAAAGTGTATTGTCTCTTGAAGGGGGCAGGGCCTTCATCCCCACCAGTAAGGAGAGGGCCCCATACTGATGGACTTTGGGACAGGGATTGCAATGACCTGGGGATGTACTGGTGCTAAGGCAAGGGAGGGAGGTGGGACATCATGACTGGGGAACAGCAAGAGGGCAAGAGGGCATTGTGGTTTAGAAGATAGGACTCAGGGGGCGGCTAGGTGGCGCAGTGAGTAGAACCTCGGCCCTGGAGTCAGAAGGACCTGAGTTCAGATCCGGCCTCAGACACTTAATGCACACAAACAAAAACCTAGCCGTGTGACCTCGGGCAAGTTACTTAACCCTAATTGCCCTCCAAAAAAAAGAAAAAAAGATAGGACTCAGTCAGGTCTTTAATAATAGCAGTTGTTCTCTTGCCCAACCTTTCTTGGAAACAGGATTTTCCTTTCGAAGTGCCCAGTCTGATGGATGGAGGATGTGCGTTCTTTGTTACTGCTATAAATACTTTTATTTGGTTGCCTCAAAAGCCGTTCTCCCAGCTGCTGCTGGAAACTGTTTCTTTCCTTCAGCAACAGCACTGAATAATATTGAAGGCCAATGTGTTTATAGCACTGTGCAGATGATTGTGAGATAGAAAATACTTTCCTTGATATTCCCTGGGGCCCATGTCCGTGAAATACTCTCCGTAGAGAAATGTGCAGAATCTTCTCTTTGGATAAGAGAAGAGTGAATAACTTACCTTATTTCTTTTTCCTTTATCAACCCTAAGCCCTATAGTTTAGGGAGGGCATGCTATTTCCTTAACAGTATTGACATGTAATCAGTTAGTCGATCATTAAATACATACTATGTTCCAGAAACCATGCAAGATACAAAGAGAAGAATAACTAATTTTCACTTTCAAAGACCTTAAATTCAACTAAGGGGAAAGTGTATAGACATAGAAGTAAATGCAATAGATAGACAAATTAAATACAGTATTTTTTTTGGAGGGGTGACATGGAGGTAATAGCAACTTGGAGGATCAGAGTAATATGTACTTGTTCTGTTCTTTGGCTAGGGCTTCTAAGAGACTAAGGTGTAGATGCAAAGGAACGGGGGAGGGGGAGAGATTCAGTGTTGGAGAAGAGGAGCACAGCAAATAGATCAATTTGGCTGGAATATAGAGGGAATGAAAAGATGTAACACAGACTGGAGTTAGACTGTGAAAGAAGAAAATATGTATTTATTAAGTATCTACCATGTTCCAGCCAACCCTCTCAGGTAGGTGCTATTATTATCTGCATTTTACAGTTGAGAAAACCAAGTCAGATAGAAGTTAAGTGAATTGCCTAGAGTCACACAGCTAAGTATCTGAGGTCATATTTGAACTCAGGTCTTCTTGACTCTAGGCCTAGTACTTCATCTCCTTCACCACCTGGCTGCCACTGAAAGGCTTTGAGTTTGTATTATATTTCCCAGAGGCAATAGGAAGCCACTGGATTTTTCTGAGCAGTGCAGTGACATGGTCTGAGATGTGCTTTAGGAAGCTCACTTTGGCAACTACTTGTAGGGGGCATTGGAGAGGGGGCATGTTTGATCCAGGGAAATTGCTTAGCAAACTATCACAATAGACTGAAAGAGGTGATGAGGTGTTAGTCATATGAATAAAGAAGAGGGGACATGAAAGATGTGGAAGTAAAATTGACGAGACTTGGTCAAATCTAATAGATATTAGGGGTGAGAGAGAATTAAGAGGTGAATTAATGCTGACTGACCTGGAAAGACTAGGAGGATAGTGGGGCTATCTACAATAAAAAGGAAGTTCAGAAGAAGGGAAGGTTTTTTTTTATTTTTAAGATAATAGATTATGTTTTGGACATGTTGGGCTTTAGATGTCTATGGGACCTCTGATGGTAAATGCCCATTAGTTAATGATAGGACTGTAGCTTAGGAAAGAGATCGGGGTTGGACACATAGATCTGGCAATTATTTGCATGGAGGTGATAATTGATTCCATGGAAGCTGAGGTTATCAATCAATCAACCAATTGACCATTATGCAAATATTACTCTATTACAGACCTTATTCACATTATATATGTATATATACATATACACACACACATACACACACACACACACACACACACACACACACACACACACACACATATATATATATATACACACACAGACTTATATTCACATTGAGGGGTGGGGAAGAAAGGGGAGAGAAAGGAGAGATAAGAGAAAAGAGGAGAGACAGAAGTCCAAGCAGGGTCCTTGGCTATATCCATTGTTAGGGGATGAGACATGACTGGTGCCTCTATGTGTGGAAATATAGAATCAGCCCCTTATTTTATTACATTGCCCTATTTTAGACTCTGGGAAGTATAATTGTTTCCAGTTTGGGTCTGGAACCAGTAAGCCTATGTGTGTATATATGACGCATGACTTTCTGACTGGAATATAATCACTCAGTGAATTAACCTGCCAGCCTACCCTTATTACTCTCCCCTGCCAGATATTAAAGTTATACTTGTCCCTTCCTCCCACTGAATGTTCTGCTAAAATTAGGAACTCTGTGACCTCTGCCATTGTTTGAGTGAGTAAACAAATGCAAGCCTGAGACCTGGTTTCCTCTGGGAGCAGAGGCCTAGAATTAGTAAGAATAGATAAGAAGTAATCAGAAGATAATGAGTAAGAAGAGAAAATATCACCTCCCCCATATCTAGGAGGGAAACCTTGTACAGTGGAGGGTCCAGGCTTTTCCCTGACTCTCAGTTATGTGATTGAAAGCACATAGTGCTTGCTCTTCACTGTCATCATTAACAACAAACGATTGTTAAAGGTCTATTGTATTAAGAAACTTGTACTATACTGGGGTGGAGACATAGAGAATTCTGAGGCACACAAACCTGCCCTCGAGGATCTTGTAGACAGTTGGGGACACATGATAGAGATGTAAAAAGATAACCCCACAAGGGAGCATATGGCAAATACCAAATTTGTTTAACAGATCATAAGTGCCAGAGGAATTCAGAGGAAGAAGAGTTCAGTAAGGCTTGAAAACTGTCAGGGAAGGCCTTATTGAAGAAGTGCAATATGAGTTCATCCCTGAAGGATGAAAAAACACCCCCAAAACTTTTGTAAGCAAAAATTAGGGGAGCAGGTGTTCTAGGCAGGAGAAAGTAAATAAAACAGAGATTTTGAATTATAGAATCACAATCCAGAAAGATCTTGAGAAGCTAGAATAATAGGCTGAATCTAATACTAGTCATAACTGGTGATTCTTGTGCCTGGGGGAAAAATGTGTAAGAAGTTGTGAGATGGGATAAGGAAGGACTTTAGATATAATACAATAGGGCAGA
Organism: Gymnobelideus leadbeateri; assembly: GCA_011680675.1. Classification (NCBI taxonomy): domain Eukaryota; kingdom Metazoa; phylum Chordata; class Mammalia; order Diprotodontia; family Petauridae; genus Gymnobelideus; species Gymnobelideus leadbeateri. Next base: position 46,487 of record WOXC01004128.1, read on the forward strand.
CTAGACACTGCTGAGAGGAAGGCTTTAGGACATATCCACTAAGTACATGGCAGAGACCAGAGACCAAGCTCTGGGGGTGGTACAATGTGAGGCTGCTACTGGAGATGGAGGGAGCAAAGAATGTTTAGATCAAGGAGGACCTCATTGCAGGAATGGTTGTCATCTACCAGAGAGAATGAGGCCATCTGGTAACTTCTATTACTATAGGAGTACAAGTACTGTCACTACTCTTTAAATTTGGGCCAGGGTAGCAGGGGGCAAAGGCCAGGTTGTTGTTCTCTCCTGTCTGTCTCTTCACAACCCTGCTGGCCATAACGTGTTAATACTGTTTCTTGATAAAGATATTGAAATACTTTGCTCTGTCCTTCTCCAGCTCATTTTTACAGGTAAGGAAACTAAGTTAAACAGAAGTTAAGTGATTTGCTCAGGTCACACAGCTAGTAAGTTTCTGTGGTTGGATTTAAACTCAGGTCTTCTTGACTGTAGGTTCAATGTTCTACCCACTGAGACATTTAGGGGCCTCTGTAACCCAGGCTATCCCACCATAGTTATGGCTTTGTCTAATAAAGTATTGATACTGGTATCTATTATGCCTTTAAGCATAATGTAGTTCCCCTGCTTATCTTTTATTTTGTATATTTACTGTAGCTTAATCTGAGCTGAAACATATTAGATTTTCCTCTAGCCCCTCATTTTAACTTTATGTGTCAAGTATGTTTCTCGTAAGCAGTATATTGTTATCCATTCTGCTGTCCTCTTCTACTTAATGGGTGAGTTCATCCCACTCATGTTCATGGTTATACTTGTTAATATTTCCCTCCATCCTTTCCTCTTGTACCTTTTCTGTTCCCACCCCCTTGTTGAAAATAAGAAGGTAGAGTAAGAGAAATGGAATTTGCTAAATACATAATCAATAGATGAAAACTGCTGATTTCTGCTTTATCAGATCTCTTATCTTACCTTTACCCCACCATGATTCCAGGTTTTTATTTTTTCTTCCTTTTCTTTTAATCACCTCTTGACCTGATACTCTCTCCAACAATGGAATTTGTTTTGCTATATCCTACCTTATTCCTAAATTTCTTTCTTTTCTTTCCTACTCTTGGTTCCCTCCTATTTCCCTTTTGAGATTTTAGTATTTCTTTTTTTTTTTTTTTTTTTTTTTTTTAAGCAATTGGGGTTAAGTAACTTGCTCAAGGTTACACGGCTAGTCATTTGATTTATGCGTGGGTGCTCATTTTCTGAGGCCGGATCTGATCTCGGGTCATCCAAACTCCGAGGCCGGCGCTCTTACTCACTGCGCCACCTAGCCGCCCCTTTAGGGCAATTGGGGTTAAGTAACTTGCCCAAGGTTACACGGCTAGGTTTTTGTTTGTGCGGATTAAGTGTCGGAGGCCGGCTCCGAACTCAGGTCCTTCTGATTCCAGGGCCGGCGCTCTATTCACTGCGCCGCCTAGCCGCCCCGATTTTAGTATTTCTATACCTGTGTGTATGAGTTAAATTGTGTTCAATTTTGCTTTATCCAGCTCAGATAAATGTGAGGTTCATGAGATACCTACCTCCGCCACTCCTTTCTCCATATTCAAATATTCTGTATCTTATGCACTTCTATTACATGACAAGTGATTTCTCTGCCTAGTCTCCTTTCTTTTAGACCATGAAAATATAACCAAAACACAATAAGCACTTAGATTCTCATATTTACTTTTTCTATGACCTTTAAATATATCAGGGTACTGAAATTTGCCTAATAAAGTGATATTTAATAGGGATAAATGTGAAGTTATATACCTGAGCTTAAAATATCAATTGCAGGGGCGGCTAGGTGGCACAGTGAATAGAGCGCCGGCCCTGGAGTCAGAAGGACCTGAGTTCAGATCTGGCCTCAGACACTTAACGCACACACAAACAAAAACCTAGCCGTGTGACATTGGGCAAGTTACTTAACCCCAATCGCCCTCCAAAAAGCAAAAGAACAAAACAAAACAAAAAAAAATGTCAATTGCATAGGTCAAAGATTTGGTGAGAAAAGGACCTTGAGGTTTTAATGACTTTTAAACTCAATGTCATTCAACAGTCTGAAATGACAGCCAAAAGACCTTATGGGCTATTAGACATTATTAAGACAGGCTGTGTCAGCTAGTATATTATCATTATTTTCCAGAACAGAGGAAACAATGGTCCTGCTATTCCCTGTTCTGATTAAATCATATCTGGAATATTGTATTCAATTGTGGCTGCTGGGTTTTAGGAAAGACATTTATAAAAGATGGATTGTATCTAGAGGAGGGAGACCAGGACACAAAGATTTGAAACGTCCTCTATGATATGAGGTAGGTTCTGGGTTAAGCCTGACTTAATTATATATGTTCAGGCATGGGATTAGAATGAAAGGAAACATTTATAGATTGTTTAGCACTTAACAAAATGAATGATAGCTTGGAAAAGATATTCAGCAGACAGCTTTGGTTCATATGGGCAAAGCTTCTTGCCCCCACATTTGCCAAAATAGCACACCTAAGCAGAAAGGTTTGGTGACTCCATGTTGATTTCTCATGGCAATGGGAAGTCTATTAAACCTGAGGAGTTTTGGGCTAGGGCCTTATGCCTTTTTTATGGGGGAAATTAGCCTGTATTGTAGGATTCTTTCAATTTTCTAGTTGTGCAACAGGACCTCCTGGCATGGGCCCAAAAGAGAGCAGTAGTTGTTGCTCCTACCATAGTAGTGAAAGTAACAATCCTCGTATAACCTTGAGAAGATTGCTATGAGGAAGCTACTTTGTAAACATCAAAGCACTATAGAAACATATTTATGTTACAATGATGATGATCAGTTGAGAGAACTGGGGTGATTAACCTAGAGAAGAAAAAACTTAGGAGGCATTTGATAACTGTCTTCAAGTATTTGAAGGGTTGCCTTGTATGTGACATGTTAGAGTTATTTTGCTTGTCCCAAAAAAAGAAGCAATTTAGTAGAAACTATAGATTCAGAGCTGATAGGAGGGAAAAACAATTATTAATCATTAAAGCTACCCCAAATAGAATGGACTACTTTGGGAGGTAATGAGTTCCCCATTGGTAGAAGTCTCAAGCCAAAACTTGATGACCACATGCCAGAAATATTATAGAGGGTATTTTCTTCTTCAAGTCTGAGTTGGACTAGATGATGCCTGCTGTAATATTCCTAAATCACATCCTGTTTCTAAAGAACTGAGAATATTTTTTTTTCAGGAAGTATATACAAACAGGGCTGCAGGAAGCAGAAGTTCCCTAAGTATTATGGATAGTATCAGCTTTCCAATAGTCATTGCAAATACACTTACCAACCTCAACAGAAAGGAGTAATCGAATCCTGGGATTAAGTTGTTTGAAGGGAGGAGCATCTGGTATTAACCAAAGCTGTGTTCTAGTTCATCTGGAAAATGAAGGAAGAGGGGAGCAGGTGTTAAGCACAATGTGCAAAAAACAGGAGCCTCCTAATCCTTTTGGCTTGCAGTAAAAGAAATGAAAGGACTCTTCCTCTATTTGGTAAGGATAGGTCATGTGGACCTGACAGCTGGGGTAATGGGGATAAGTGCCTGGAAGCCAAAAGGATGGATTTTGCCAGTGAATGTATCATTTCTTAGTGTGGGGACTGCTAATTTTGTCAGAGCTTTGATGGATAGATCCTTAAAAGCTGTTTTGGGCTTTTATTAATTCTCTATTCCCTCCTTCCCCTAGAAGACAATATTATGAAAATAGTCATGTCTTGTTTGCATTTGAGTATCAGACATGATCCCTTCCTACTCAGGACTAAAGCAATCCACTTTCTAATGTTCCCTGGCATGCGTTCATCTTATCCATTCGAGAACAGAAATGGGTAATGAACTTTGTGGGTTCTTAATTTCTTGAACTCATCATCCTTTCCAGGTTTTGACCACAACCTTTCCACAATCCTTTACTTTCATCAAGTGGGTAGAAAACTTTAGTGACAATAATGGCCACTATTCCTCTCTAGAGTGCTAAGTATGCCAGCTTAAGCCACTCCACTGATTTATTGTTAATACCCAAACCAAAAAAGTAACACATGTAACCCTTAAAAATTTTTTTACACAGTAAACTGCCTGGATCAACATGTGCAGAAGTCCCCAGATAGAATTGCATTGATCTGGGAGAAGGATGAACCTGGTACAGAAGAGAAAATCACATACAGGTATGATGCATTCTGTCTGATCACATTTTTTTGTTTGTTTTTTTTGGAGGGGGGAAGGCAGGACAATTGGGGTTAAGTGACTTGCCCAAGGTCCCATGGCTAGTAAGTGTTAAGTGTCTGAGGCTGGATTTAAACTCAGGTCCTCCTGGGCTGGTGCTCTATTCACTGTGCCACCTAGCTGCTCCTCTGGTCAATGTGAACAGTCTGCTTATTATCACAGCAAAATTATCTCTTTGATGACCGTATTTTGAAAAAACAATAAGCCAAGCCCAATGAGTTCCTTCCCACCTCCCCTCTCCAACTTAGCAAAAACAATAATTTGTGGTTAGAAATCCATATTTAACAACCCTACCAACAACCCCCACCCCCCCAAAAAACCTATTAAGAGTTCTCGGGATAGAACACTTCTGGCTGAGAAAGGAAGAGAAAGATACCCAGCTTTTAAAAATCCCTCCCCCCCTTTTCCCTACCACCACTGTCTAGAGTATGTTTGCTCCTCTAATTTAATGCCTTTATGGCTTTTTTATTATCTGTTAGGTAAGGACTATATTCCTTACCATGTCATTTAAGGCTATCTACAGAAAATCTCTCCCTAATCTATCTTTCATATTCTATTTCTACTAATTCACAAAATATACAAATGACTTAATCTTCATTATTATAGATTTTCATCTCACTTCACATACCATAGCTCCCTTTCTAAATGTTATGAGCCTTGGAAATAGATTTAGTTTGGAGTCCAGTATATATGGATGTTAATTGATTTTTTTTTTCAGATTTTAAGCACATACCAAACCATTCAAAATTTGTGTGATTCCCCATTAAATGATTTGTTTTCTATTATTACTTATGATTTATTAATCTTCAGTAGTATGTACAATATATAGATAGCAGATATTGTTTTTACTGTTATAGCATTTCTGACCATTGATGAATAGACTAATATTGGCCCATGGCCTTATCTTGCTATTTGTTTAAATAGATGTTCGTCCTATCTGCTACTAGATGTGTTCTTTGAGTGTTGGTAAAAGGGGCCATAGGTAGTCTATACTTTTCTTATTTCCCTGAAGCCTGTTTTGCTTTCAGATCAGGCTAGTTTTTTACTTTATGCTATATACATAGTAGGTAAATTTGTTAAGTCATATTGTTGAGGCTTTTTTTCTTCTTCAGTTCTGGGAGGTGATAATAATCCCTAGGCAACTCGCTATGACTGTAAGTTAGAGATGAATAGCCAATTTATATTGGTGGAGAGAATTTCCACACCGGAAGTCTGTATTTTGAAATCATAGGTTACCTCCCCCGAACAAAACAAAACAAAACAACCCTCAATAATCCATAGTCTGACATTTGTACAGTACTTATCTTTTGCCCCTCACAATATCCCTATGAGGTACGTATGATCTCCATTTTAAAAATGAAGAAAACAAGGGTTCGAGAAGTTATGTGACTTACTCATGGATACAAAGCTAGTAAAAGTGAAAGGTGGGTTTGAATTCAGGTCTTTTTGTCTCTTAGTATGGCATTGCATTCACTACTGCCACTGGCCTACCCCCCTCCCCTCCCTTCATCCCCTCCCTTAATCCCCTCCCCTCATTCCCCATCCCCTGCCCATGCTAATTTATGATCTCTTTGTATCATAGGTCAATGTGGCTCAGAGTTGAGCTACAACTTCCGAGGTAGGTGTTTAACAACATGGTTTAATCAAACCAGAAGTAAATGTGACTGATATTTGGAATGTGATCCATATCTGTCACACTCTCTATTCCACACTCCTGAAAACTAATTTCATTTTGAATCAACAGTGCTCACACCAAAGTCGCCTTCATTTTTTTTTTTGCTTTTTGCAGGGCAATTGAGGTTAAGTGACTTGCCCAAGGTCATATGGCTAGTTCTTTGTGTGTGTGTGTTACATGTCTGAGGTCAGATTTGAACTCAAGTCCTCCTGACTCCAGGGCCAGTGCTCTATTCATTGCGCCAGCGCCACCTAGCCACCCCAAAGTCACCTTCTTAACAATTACATCTCTGTAGCAGTTGAATAGCTGTCTTTCTCTATAGTAGATTACCCTTTGCTGCAGTTCTTAGAATTATGGGGTATCAGAACTGGAAGGGACCTTAGAGGTCATCTAGTCCTAGGCCTAATCCCTCATTATACAGGTGAGCAGCTGAAGCCCAGAAAGGTTAAGTGATTTGCCCCAAGTCACATGGATAGTGAGGGACAGATCTTTAGGTGGTGTTGAATGATCTCTTGCTGGGGGTATTTTAGGATTTTTGTTCAGTTACAGGTTGAATTTGACCACTGAGGTGCCTTTTCATTTCTAAGGATCAGATTCTGGTCTGTGCTCAGGAATAATTCATTGACTACTCTGCACCTTTACTCTCTCATTTGAGTTGCCCCTTATTGTACAAATACCTAGTTAATGTTAAGCTATGTTCACTAATTTTATTTTGCTTGTGTGGGTGGTGTTGAGTAATGTGGCTCTAAAACCTGAGCAGCTCTTCAGGATGACATGTGATACCCATAAGCTTAAGAGTAATTTAAACTAATTGGTACACTAGGCTGCTCTATGCTGGAAACATACAAATCTGAGCTGAAACAAATTCTTCACTGTCAAAAATAGCTATACACACACATCCTTTCACTGACATCTTTTAAAGCTGATTGTAAACTGTGACGGAGTGTCAATCCTAGGTGAATATCCATCTCTGCTCATTGTTTGATGATGGAAAAGAGAGTTTATTCAAACTATTCAGGTTATTTACAGGCGGTCTATTTGTCAACTGTCTAGTGTGGGATTTGGGTTAACGATTGCCCCGGTCATTTCAGGATTTTGCTGTGGTTACTATTTAAAGTCCAGCTAGGAAGTCCATCTAGTTATTGGTACTGATTGTCCTGCCAAAAATGAATTGTGAGTGTAGTCTGCTTCTAGGGAAGACTGGTCCTTCAGCTGAGCAAACAGGAATTACTTCCCAATGGAGGTGAGGCCTAAGAGGAATCAGCAGGGTCAGCAAACCCTGGCTACCCCACTGACCCTAACTGGCCTTAGCTTTTACTCCCTCTGTGTCAATAACTTCTTCTTCTTCTCCTTCTTCTTCTTCTTCTTCTTCTTCTTCTTCTTCTTCTTCTTCTTCTTCTTCTTCTTCTTCTTCTTCTTCTTCTTCTTCTTCTTCTTCTTCTTCTTCTTCTTCTTTTTTGCTTTTTGGGGGGCAATTAGGATTAAGTAACTTGCCAAAGGTCACATGGCTAGGTTTTTGTTTGTGTGTGTTAAGTGTCTGAGGCCAGATCTGAACTCAGGTCCTTCTGACTCCAGGGCCAGCACTCTACTTACTTCCACCTAGCCGCCCTGTGTCCATAACTTCTAAAACTGTTATTGACAGAGGGAAACAGGTAATAAGGAATACATGCCCAGATGGGCATCTAAGCCTCTTTCCACATTTAAACAGTGAAAGAGGTGCCCCTTTAGTTATGAGCCTTGGATGATATGACCTTTGCCCTCCTTGTTCCTCAGTTTACACATAAGAATATCTGCAACTTGTATGGTTGTATGGTAGATAGAATGCTGGTCTCATTCAAGAAAACATGAGTCTAAATCTCAACTCCGATAACTTGTCAGCTATGCTATCCTGGTCAGGTCTTGCAATCTTTCCATGCCTTAGGCAATCCCCTAGGACTTAGAAGAAAAACCATAGATGATAACTCTCTTCTTGAATGGAATTTCTTCCTGTGTTATAGTACACATGAGTTCACATGTACTGGAATGGAGAAAAACACCTGAGCTAGGAGGGAAGAGAGTTATGTTCTACACCCAGGGTTACCACTTGCTAAGTTGTATGAGCATGGACAGGAAGGTACTCAAGATATATCTGTGCTCTCACTCACAAGAGTACTCCCTTCACCAATTCACATTACAGTCCATCCACGTCCTCTCAACCTGTGTCAGTGTTGAACACTCAGAAGTGCAGGGGGGGGCTCTTCTAGTTTTTTTTGATATTGTGTGGATACCATTGGAGCACACAGACTGTTTACTGGCAATCCCTAAATCTCATCACATGACCAACTCACCTTCTTTTCCTTTCATTCATATGTTTTGATTATTTATCCACTGGGAAATAGCTCCAGGTCTTATAAATGTATATTAGTTCCCTATCTATATCTGTACCTATAACTCTATCTCTTGCATATCAGAATCTTTGGAGTAAAGACTTTTCCCCTCAGTCGACAGCTTTTCTTCCTAGCCTATTTGCATTGCCTTATTTTTGTGCGATAGGTTGTTCATTTCTATTTCTTATTTTTTGATCATGTCTATCCTTGATTTGGTTAAGAATTCTCCCCCAACTGTTGGGGGAAGGGTAATAGGTTCTACCAGGGACCTTGATCACTATCAGTGACCAGAAACCCTGCAATTCAGTCTGGAAAGAATTCACCAGGCTCAAGCAAACTTTGAAGCCGAGATTGTAAAAGTTTATTGTTATGCTGAACAGCACAGTGGGCAAGAGTTCTTATGAAACCTTTAAACTTACAGAAATCACAGGTATAGTTTTAAGGAGTCAAGACAGTAAATCAGGTGTCAACTATGCTAACTAGGTGAGTAAGGGTGGGATCAGGGAGGAGTTAAGGAGTGGTCAGTGTTTAAAGGAACATGTACTTTTAATATCAACTGCACAGGTGTATTGCCCATAATTCACTGGGAAATAGCCCAAGCGGGCGGCTATCTGGAGGTGTGGTTTTAGGCCTGAAACATCACTAAGTCAGCCAGCGGTCAGGGCCAAGTGAGAAGTGCCCAGTCTGCCACCCTTCAGTGTCATGTTTGACAAGACGGATGTTGGGAACCAAGGCTAATGGAGACTCAGTATGGGTATAATTGGCTAAGGAGTTAACCTATAGATAGGCCATTGAAGGATTCATGGGTGCAGCTGGCCACTCTACTAGGGGAGATAATATTTGCCTAAGCTAAAATTTTATAGATAGTTTAATGAAAGATTCATAGGTAGCTTGTTATTGTTTCAAGCAGAAATAAACAGTTCATTAGTTGTTGCTGGGCAGAGTGCTGGCAGGGGGAAGGGGCAGAGTCAATGCTCTGAGGCTGGGAAGGGGGAAGTGTGATTTTACAGACTGGTTTTACAAATTGATTTTACAGACATAGATCCCAAGCACCCCATTTACAAACTGATGTTACAGACTGATATAACAGACATAGACTGATGTTATAAGTATGTATATATCCCAAGCACCCCATTGCAACCATAATTCCCCCCTTCCTTTCTTGTCACACATTTCCCTACTGACCTCCTTCATTCCACTTTTCTCATACAAATGAGATAAAATTTGTGAGGTGCTTAGCTTAGCACAATGTCTGGCATATTATAGGTACTTAATAAATACTTCTAGATGGCTTGGTAGATAAGAATGCTGGGCCTATAGTCAGGAAGACTAATCTTTTGGAGTTCAAATCCAGCCTCAGACATCTACTAGCTGTATGACCCTGGGCAAATCACTTAACCCTGTTTACCTCAGTTCCCTCATTTGAAAAATGAGATGAAGAAGAAAATGGCAAACCACTCCATTATCTTTGCCAAGAAAACTCCAAATGGGGTCATGAAAAGTTGGGCGTGACTAAAACCAAATAAATTCTTCTTTCCTTCTTTCTTTCCTTGTACAAGTACTTATAGAATGCACTTATGTATATATTATCTCATTTTAGTCTTATAACAACTGTGTGAGGTAGGTGGTATGTTATGGTCATTTTAAAGATAAAGATCTGAGACTCAGAGATGCCAAGTAGTTTACCTGAGGCTTGGTAAGTGGCGTAGCTGGAGTGGAATCCAGCTCATTTGAAGTTCAGAGCTCTTTTTACCACGCCATCCTGCTTTTCCTCCTCTTTTAGTATATAACCCACCATATGTAAAATTCAAATGATGAAAAGGTGAGATCGTGCTTTAGAAGTACAGACATTATTTACATAGGAGATATTAATGTAGATATTACAAATATACACATATGTATTATGGACTTTGCTGTTGCATTATCTGTATTCTATTTGCACATGTCCATGTAAGCATATATTGAATGCTTTGATAGTGGTAATCTTGTAAGGCAAACAGAATTTTGTACAAGTAGCTTGGATTAATTTAAACATTCTCAATATAAATAATATTTTCAAGCACATCTTCTTCCTCAAGCCTAGTATCACCCACTGAGGTGCTGCTCCTCCATTGGCTTTTTTTTTTTAAGGGTGAGACTCTTATCCCATAGATTCCATTTTAGGAATCCTCAAGGAGTATAGGAGTCAATTTTGAATCGTACCCACCCTAACAGAGAGGCTACTAGGAACTTCATAGTAAATAAATAGCTAGCTCTTGCAGCAGTCCAAGAAAGGCCTAAGTTAAGATGATGTCAGTGGAAGTGGAAACCATGTGGAAGGTTATTTGCTTAGCATACCATTGGTCACGAGAATGAATGAGCAACACAAACCTACCATTGCCACTTCGGGGGCGGGGGGCAAGGGGGAAGGAGAGAGGGGTGTTTACTTTATAGATAGTGGGTCAGATTGCCCATGACAATCAACATACTTGTTTATGATGTTACTTTGCAAAAGAGTCTGTTTCAGTCTGGGGAATTTTTACATTTTGCTGAATTGAGAAAGATATCTTTGGGTTTTACTAAGTCTAAGAAAGCAAGTAAAATCTTTCTCTCTTCAGTGTTTTGACACTCTACACTTGTTATGATAGTCATTATATGTTTATGTGGTGATGTAGGTTTTTAAGGCACTTTTTATAACACTGAGATAAGGAATACAAACATTATGATTCCTATTTTACAGATGAGTAAACTGAGGATGAGAGAATTAGTGACTCTCCCCTTGGTTTATTAAATTGCACAACTGGCAGGTAGTAGAACTGAGGCTCATTTCTAGGTTTCCAGGCTCTAAAGACCAGAACTCTTTATTATATACCAGCTGCTTCACTATTAAGGACATGGAAATTTTGGATGGGCCAAATAGGAGAGAAGGGACTCAGCAGTGGAAGTAGAGAGGATTGGAAGCTAGAATTAGACATGACCTTGAGCTTCATTTCAAATAGCTCTTGACTCCCTCCTCTTTCCACACACCTTTTAGCACTAAAGTATATTATGTGGCACCATCTCTCCCTCTTCCACATGTAGCCCTTAGAATGCATTCATTCATTCATTCATTTGTTCATTAATTCATTCATGTGACAAATATTTATCACCAACAATGAGCAAGGTATAGTGTTAGTCTCTGTAGAAGATATAAGGAAAACTCTCCCTGACCTCAAGGTGCTTGTAATCTGGTATGGAGAGAATATATGTACCCAAATGAATATGAATATAAATGCTAAATATATAATTGAGGCAAAGTACAAGTATGATGAAAAGGTACAGAGCACTGTGCTGAATGAGGTATGTCAGATAAGGTTTAGTTATTAAAACACAAGTCTTTCCCCTGAGGAGCTTAATCCCCTAGTAGGGATTAAGATGCCAACATGGACAGACCTCTATAAGCACAATATTATAGAATAATTGGATTATAGTGATTGTAACAAACTGTGAGGTCCTGGGAAAGGTCTTTACCAAGTGAGGGAATGAGAGAAGGCTTCATGGAGATGGTAGTGTGTGAATTGGGTTTTAAAGGAACAGCAAGAATTCAACAGGCCAAGAGAATAAGTGAGGACATTCCAGGCATAAAGAATAGTTTAAATAAATGCATCATGGGGAAATAACAGAAAGTATGTATGAGAAGCAAAACTGTCCAGTTTTTAAATTTTTTTTGAGAATAGGGAGCCTCTGCTTCCTTAACCATCTTAAGGAAAACAACACTTGTATTTTGGTGGGGTGATACTGCAGCAATGAAAAGATGTATACTGACAAAGGAATTGTCTATAGCCTTGGGAAAGCTTGTTGATTGTGGTCATTTCTGCATCACACAGATCTTTTCTAATGTTCTCTGATGTTTTCAAGAAATAACAGTTTTTGCTAGGGAAGATTAAGAAAAATTTCATGGAAAAGGTAGAATTTGAAATGGACCTTGAAGGATGGGCATGATTTCAATGAACAGAGATGAGAGGGCATTCTTGGCATGGGAAAGAGTTGGCACACAGGCATGGGGATGAGAAAGTATAGGACATGCTTAGAGAATTATGAGTAGTTCAGTTTATCAGAAATATTGAATCCCAGAAAGGAGATAGAGTGAGATAGTGGAGGAATGAATGAATTTAAAAGAACTTATTAATTACTTGTTCTCTTGACCAAGCACTGTTCTAAGTGTTGGGGATATAAAGAGAAAAATCAAGATAAGTTTTGCTTGTCAGAAATTCTTACTCTAATCGGGGTAAAAAGAGAATTCAGTTACACTGCTGATGAAAAGCTTGGTAGTCCTAAGAGTGTGATGTCTGGATGGATGGCAAAGCCCAGGGGTGCTTAAGTTACCTTACTGACAGTGCTATGGGTTGGCAGGGCATAAAAGCAAGGCAAGTGGTAAGGTCAGTAGGAACTTGGGAGGCAGCAGTAGGCCAGATGATAAGGCCTAGGGGTCTTTCATTTTATTGGAAGGAAAAGAGTTGGTGCCATATATACAATATGGTACCTTAGATGAGTTCTGAGTATTAGGGGGTGGGAGGAAGAAAAAGATGGCAAAGGGGGAGGACATTCCCAGTGAAGGTGGGTTGGATTAAGATTATGAAGTGCCTTGAATGACAGGCTACAGAATTTGAATTTTATTTGGAGGCTACAGGGAGTTACTGAAGTTTTTTTTTTTTTTGTAGGGCAGTTGGGGTTAAGTAACTTGCCCAAGGTCACACGGCTAGGTTTTTTTTGTTTGTGTGTCCGTTAAGTGTCTGAGGCCGGATCCGAACTCAGGTCCTACTGACTCCAGGGCCGACGCTCTACTCACTGCGCCGCCTAGCCGCCCCCACTGAAGTTTTTTAAGTAGAGATATGATGTGGTCAGATTTGTGCATTGGAAAGATCTGGAGGATCTCTAACCATTGTGGTAGCTTCGCAATTCAACTTCAAGGAATCTTTTTATATTCCCTTCTAGCACATGTTATATAGATTTTTTTTTAAAGATACTAGCAGCAGCTAATAGTGTAGAAGTCAAAGAACACACAAAACAGAGCCAAAGCATGTTTTTTTCCCATCATTCAATTAGTAAACATCTATCAAGTGCCTACTATGTGCCAGGCACTGAGATAAGAGCCAAGGATACAAAAAGAGGCAAAAGACCATTCTGGCAGTTGAGGAGCTGGAGATCTAATGGGGAAGGCAAGTCAGAAACAAAGACATACAAAGTAAACTATGCATAGAATGAACAGAAGACAATTAAAGGTACAGATGAAAATGATTTCTTCTTGACTGATAAGAGTGTTACAAGGAACCATATGGTTTCTAGGTTTATGGGATAGGGACTTTATGAACAAGGACCATACCATGGGAGACCTAATCTATGTGTGGGGAGGTGTGTTCTTTGCACTTTACAATAGTATGTATGGAGACTTAATAGACAGAGAGTTTGGCATGATCTAGAGAGAATGGGTCATTGCACAGAGAACTTAAGAAGAATGACGTTTTCTCATACTGACAGAAGCCCTAGGGGCATATTACTCATTCACTTAGACTGACCTTCTCTTCCATAGATTTCAAGGACTCAGCACACCTATGCTGCCAGCATTATGAGTATTTTAAGCTCAGAGAGAGTTTAGAAATTATCTAGTCCAGAGGTTTTCTAATGTTTTGGTGCTGGTGTTGCTTTACTCTTAAAAATTATCAAGGATTCACCTCCTCATGGGGCAGCTAGTTTGTACAGTGAATAGAGCACTGACCCTCTCGTCAGGAGGACCTGAGTTCAAATCCAGCCTCAGACACACAACACTTACTAGCCATATGACCTTGGGCAAGTCACTTAACCCCAATTGCCCTCCAAAAAAGAATAAAAGGATTCACCCCCTCCTTGCCTAAAGAAGTTTCATTTAGGTAGGTTGTATTTACTAATATTCACAATACTAGAAACTAAAATGTTTTTGTATGTTATAAAATTAGTTGTTATCTCATGGACTCCTTGAAAGGGTCTTGGGGATCCCCATGATAACCACACTTTGAGGACATCTGATCCGGGCCAACACTGGAACATAAATATGGAGTTGGAAGTTACTTCAGGAGTCATATCAGTCCCTCGTTTTACTGAGGAGGAGACAGATCTAGCTAAGTGAAGCCTTTTGTCCAAGGCAGAGTCAAAAGGAGAACTCATGCCTCTGACTTCATGGGGCAGGGTTTTTTCCACTGCAAACACACCGACTTTTGACCAATGGTGGCCAAGGCAGCTGTTCTTCCTCAATAGGTACTCTTATAGCCCTGAGATTGATGGGTAAAGTGACCATTGGCAAATAATTTCATCTTTATGGGCCTCAGTTCCTCCAGTTTAAAAATGGGGACATTTGCTCTGGCCATGACTACTATGAAGAGAATGTTTTCATAAACCTTTATAAGTTACTTGTTAGCATTACTGGTGCTAAATAAGTGAAAGATGACCCCTTATGGCACCTATCAGAGTATTAGCATACAGAAGGAAATTCAATTCAGTTTAACAAAAGTTTGTGAGTTCTAGGGGCTTAAGATGCCAAGGTAAAACAGTGTCTGCCCTTGAGGAGCTTATATTTTGCTGAAGGTTTGGGACATGTATGCAGATAAGTAAATATAATGTATATATAAGGTAAGGAGATAGGACCTGGACCTGATTTTATTGGCATAGGTAACTCCCAGGTGAAGAAATCTCTTTGCCAGTGGTGGTCAGCAGTACTTTCTCCACAGCTTTATATAGTATTTGAGGGTTGCCTAGATCAAATAGAAATTAAGTAATGACCTTGTCTAGGGTCAAACAGCCATACATGACTGAGGCAACACTTGAATTCAGGACTCTTTGGTTCCCAGGGTAGCTCTCTATCCAATATGACATCTTGCCTTTCTGTCTATATGACATAGTGACACATAATTTCAAGAAAGAGAACTTGCTAATAATAGGAGGGAGTCAAGGACTGTCTTTCTGATGAAGCTATCCTAGGTCTCCTCTTGTCTAGCATAGGAACTTGCCCATAGCAGGCAGGCACTTAATCCTTGTTTAGTTAGGGGTCAATCCTTAGTTTATCCATTTTCATTCCCCCCACCTACCCCTCTGATATAAAGTTGAAAGGTTGCAAGTTGGCCATGCAAATTAATAAGTACCAAAGGAATTAGGAGCTGGCCCCCCAGAGAAGCAGCAGACAATCAGCCTTTGAGAGGAGTGATGAACTCTGACTCCCTTTCACTTGGTTTTCATGGGAATCCCCCTTTGCACGTGTCTATTGCAGCTTTGTCTTCCCCTGGGACCCTTCTACAGAACTGGAGGGGAAAGTGAGGTTGGAGAGGCACGAAAGACTGTTGAGAAATCTTCATAGGCCTAATGCAGAGGCAAAAGAATGTGTGCAAGTCCAAAGATGTCTTTCTTGGCAGTTGTTTCCCCACCTCTTGCCACTTCCCTAACAGCTCCAGGCTGCTTTAGATGGAGAAACACACAGCACAGCAACCAAAAGCTTTGCCAGTAACTCACTTGGCAGCCCAGTTGTGAGTGAGTCACAGTTTGTTATTCCCAGTCTCGTCTTTAAGCCTGAAACAGCAGAAGAAAGAATCCCCTAACATTCCTGCTGACCCAGGTTCATATCTACCCGCTTACACAGCTATTTAGCTGAGGCTAAGAAAGGGCCCCCAGGGCTTTCCTCTTCTTGGCTCTTTTTCCAGCAGGTTTTGCAGCTCTGGTCATAAACTTTGGCCTCAGGAGTCACTACACTGAGACAAATTGTTACTACCAAAGCAATTGGTCATTTATCTTGTAATAAAGTGTAAGAGGCTTCCTTATAACTTTCTGACTTTGGGCTCCAAATTTAAGCCCATGCTGCTGTTTATACCAAAACTGTGAGTGAGAGGGTTGAAATGGAACATTAACAGAATCCTATTTGGGAATTATGCTCAGGTCAATTGGTTGTGTGGTGGGTTGGAGCCTGGGAATCCTGAAGCACTATCTATCTCAAATACAGTTGTACAGGAAGAGGTAATGGTTCATCTCCCAGAGGGCCCAACCTGAACCACAGCATGGCTGACAGTTTTCAAATTCCCCAACCCCAAGGAAGGATGAGGAAGCCACAGAAACTGACTTGGGAGGAAAAGTGTATCCTCTAAAGAGACATAATATTGAACCCTAGGAGTCGTAGCCAAGATCTGAGAAAGTGATAGGCCTTAAGGTCATCCAGGGGAGAAAGTGCATCCCCTTCCAGTGATACCCTGGGAAAGAATTGGCCAACCTACTCCAGATCCATCTCTAAACCTGAGGTACTTTCCCTTAAATTCTATGAAAGTAGGCACCTTCCCTTTGTTCCATGTGGGTTCCTAGCATAGTTCTCTGTATACAGTGGGTGCTTAATTAATGTTTCCTGGGATGAATTGATGGAGACTTTTTAGAGATGCTGCCCAGAGAATAGGAGCTCTTTTCTTTGACTGTTTTAAAAGTCTGAAAATTTAAAATCCCCAAAAGTCTGAACTCAAGCCTGCCAAAAAAAAGAATGCACAAAAAGGGATAAGCGCCTCATGTGGATTCAAGCCCCACCATCTCTCCCACTTCAACATCTGGAACCAAATTCTTGTGAAAACTTATGTATTGATTTATGGCTAAGGTTTTTCCATTAATGGACACTCTTTTTATACTGCTCCCAAAATGTGACAAATTGCTTCTGCAGTTTTTTTCTCTTTTAACAATTGCTGGCAAAAAAAGCACCCAAAAAACACAGCAACCCACCAGTCTGGAAACTGCAACCATCAGTGATGGGTAATTTTCCATAGTATTGCTGGAGTAAAAGAGGATGCTTTTTGTGAGTTTTAGTCATTAATTTAATTTTCTTTTGTCAAGAGCTGAAAACCAGCACTAAGTGTATTATTTTAAGATGTTAGGAACAAATTATCCTACTTCATAGGGAGAGTGGGATTAAGAGCAAGTCTCAAAGTCAGAAAGAACTGAATTCCTGTCTCATATGTCTCTGTCTCTCCCCCTCTTATCTATGTCTTTCTCTCTCTCTCTCCCTCTGTGATAGATCTATCTATCTATCTATCTATCTATCTATCTATCTATCTATCATCTATCTATCTATCTATCTATCTATCTATCTATCTATCTATCTCTCCTATATCTATAATCTGTGTGTTATATGCAAACCACTGTGCTCTCTCCTGGGAATGAATGACTGAATTGGACCTGTAATTTCACTGGTATACAATGAAGGTAGGGACCTTCTCTGCAACTTATACTCTTAGAGAATTGCTGGGGGCATGAGTAAACCAGTATGTATAAAAGGTATAACTTGAATCTAAGTCTACCTGAAACTACTACAAAAATAAAGATAAAATATACAATAAAGACCCTTGAGAAATTTGGATAACATGTAGACACACACACATACATGTTGGAATTTGATTAGTGCATAGCAGGGTCAGTTCTGTTGAGTGGTATGAAGGACCCAAGAAAGGAACAAATACAGCTGGATGGGTCAGGGTGAAGAGGGTGGTATTTGAGCTAGATCTTAATGGAAGGAAAACATTTCAACAAGTAAAGGAATATGGGGATTCTTGTTGAGGTACAGGTGGTAGTCCACGAAAATGCAGGAAGATAGTAGTAGACTGGAAAAGATGAGGCAAAAGGGAGTAGCCCAATTTGGCTAGAATGCAGAGGGCACAAAGTAGAATAGTATAAAATAAAGTTGGAAAGGTAGACTAGAGCCAGATTGGAAAGGGCCTGAAGATAAGGGACCTTGAACTTTTTTCTGACCCATACTCACTCACATAAGACATTATCACTTCTGAAATA
>WOXC01004131.1:0-235000 GCA_011680675.1 Gymnobelideus leadbeateri
ATCCTTACTGTGGCTGGATTTGAAATAAGGAGATACAGGTTCAAAATTGTAATTCTACCATGTTTTAGCACCTGATGACTTTTGGACAGTTAACTTAAGCTCCCTGGATCTCAGGCTCTTGCCTGTAAAACCACGAGATTGGACAAGATCACTCTAGGGTTCCTTCTAGCTCTCCCTTCATGATTGTCAGGTGCAGGGAGAAGAGAAGAGAGTAATCTGTGTGCCCTTGACAGTTATTTTTAAGAGGCCTAGAAAAGTTCATCTCCACAAGTTCGATTAGATAACTATGTATGAAGAAATGCCACGATGGAAAAGGAATGTAATCTTAGGAAACCTTAGACAATTACTATCTAGGCTATTTAGGCTCCTGAGGCCTAAAACCTCAAAACGAATTTTCTTTGTTTAATAATAGTAGCCAGTAGCTAGCTTTTATCTAGCACTTAGCAGTTTACAAAGCACTTTTTACATATGTTTAATAATTTGATCTTTACAACAACCCTGGGAGGAGGACTATTAGTAACCATATTTATAGATGAGGAAACTGAGATAGATAGAGGTCAAGTGACTTGCCCAGGGTCACACAGCTAGGAAGTGTGTGAGGCTGAATTTGAATTTAGATCTTTCTGAATCCAAATCTAGCCTGCTATCCACTGTGCCACTATCACCCTCAAAGTTTAAAATGTCTGCCTTACATTTCTTGACAGTGTAAATCTGAATCTGAAATACCTAGGGCAACCTGTGCCTGAAATACCTAGGGCAACTAGATGGTATAGAGAATAAAGCACTGTACCTGGAGTCAGGAAGATCTGAGTTCAAATCCAGTCTCATATACTTACGAGCTGTGTGATCCTAGGAAAGTCACTTAACCCTGTTTCCCCTAGTTTCCTCATCTTAAAATGATCTAGAGAAGGAAATGGCAAATCACTCCAGTATCTTTGCCAAGAAGACCCCAGAGAGGGTCATGAAAAATAGGGCATGGCTGAAACAACTGGACAACAATATTTCCAGTAACTAGGAGCTATGAGTTACCTCTTTTTTTGTTGGGGGTATGGTCAGCAGCTAGTTGTTGCAGTGGATAGAATGCCAGGTCTGGAGTCAGGAAGACCTGAGTTGAAATCCAGCCTCAGGTGCTTACCAGCTGTGTGACCCTGGGCAAGAAACTTAACTCTGTTTACCTCAGTTTCCTCATCTGTAAAATGAGCTGGAGAATAAAATGGCAAACCATTTTATTGTATCTTGCCAAGAAAACTCCAAATGGGGTCCGGACTGAAAGACTACTCAACAAACTACTCACAAACCATCTATCCCCTTTTTCATTCTTTTTGTTTGCTAGAGCTCTCTTGATTTCTGATAGCAGGTTGTTTCAAAGACAGGACAAACCATTTAATACATTTGTGTTAAGGGAGGAGAGAACAAAGTGAAAGGCAGTGTGGTAGAATCAAAAAAATTATAGTCAGAAGAGAACTGGATTTGAATTCTGCCTGTGACATTTACTAGCAGTGTGATCATGTGTAGGTTATCTCCTCTCCTGAGCCTCAGTTTCTTAATCTGTAAAAAAAGGGGATCGTAACTGTGGTATTTAACTCTCAAAGTTGACACAAGGGTCAAATAAGCTAAGATATATCCAACATTTTACAAATGTTAAGAAGTATTGTTTGTAACATAATGATGATACTTTTAAGATTTCCTTAATTTACACTGATTTGCCAACAAGTAAACTAGAAAATCTGCCATGACCAAGCCTTGGAGTCCTGCCTTAGAAGCTATGAGTTCATAGTATCAAAGATATTTAAAGCTAGAAAGAACCTCTGAGGTTCTCTAGTAGAAAGCTCTCATTTCCCAGATGAGAAAGCTGAAGTTTGGGGAGGTCCCATGATTGGATTTTTTGAATGTCCCAAAGAGGTAAAAATATGCCAAAGCCAGGATACTGCAGTCAGAACTGCAGCCGGGAGGCGCGCGCAGCCAGCAGAGCCCCCGAGCCCCGGAACGAGCACGCGCGTGCGCGCACGCGCCGGACCCCGGGCCGCAGGCCGAGCACGCGCGTGCGCGCACGCGCCGGATCCTGGGGTGCCGCTCCTCCTGAGGGCGGAGGGCACGGGGGGTGGGGTAGGGCGTGGATTTTCCCGGGGATAGGGCATGGCAGTCGCCCACTCCCCCAGCCCCCACTCACCTGCTCCCAGAGAAGCGCTCTGGCGGTGTTTACCTAACTCTCCCGGTAACGGAGCCAGCCCCAGCCCAGGGCCGAGGCACCACCCCCGGCCCGGCCCACCCCTCCCGGCACAGGGAACCCAACTGCGCAGCTCCCATTGGCTGGTCCCGAGGGCCCCGCCCAGACGCTGGGGGGCGGGGTCATGCTTGATCCCGGGCCAATTGCAGCCGGAGGCGGGCCGAAGCGGGGCCAGTGGGCTTGAGGATGCCCGCTTCCTCTGTGTAGTGGGTTACTGTGGGAGCCTCTGGAGCTCCCGTGTAGGGGCAGCACCAGCCTGGGCAACAAGTGTCTGAGGTTTCTCAGCTGGTGCCATTGCCAGGCCCTAGCTGGACTGAACCCGGAGCAGGCAGGCGCTGAGCAAAGAGCCAAGCA
The DNA here is from genome assembly GCA_011680675.1 of Gymnobelideus leadbeateri. NCBI lineage: Eukaryota > Metazoa > Chordata > Mammalia > Diprotodontia > Petauridae > Gymnobelideus > Gymnobelideus leadbeateri. Next base: position 2,582 of record WOXC01004131.1, read on the forward strand.
CGTGGCAGGCGTTTAATGAAGGATGGCCCAGTGGGTAGCGTGCCAGGCCCGGAGGCAGGAGGACTGTCTTCATGGATTCACACCCAGCCTCAGTCACTCACTAGCTGTGAGATTCTAGGCGAGTCAGCATCTCCTCCCCTGCTGTTAGCGCCCTCCGTCTGAGATGACTTCCATCACTCTGCCTTGTGATACTCAGTTACTTCTATTAGAATGTAAGCTTCTGGAGAGCAGGAACTCTATATACAGATATATTTGCTATCCTTTGTATTCCCAAGGCTAAACATAGTATCTGGCACAAAGCAAACACTTAATAAATGCTTGTTGACTGACGAAATGACTATTTCCTCCCCCTCCTTTCCCTTAATGAGACTATTAGATTTTTACATTTTGCTGCCAATGTTGTCAGCACCTCGGTGTGATTCAGTGGAAAGAACGTGAACTGAGAACTCAGGAAAGATGGGTTTACTTCCCCGCTTTTCTGCTAACTAACTTTGCAACTCTGGGCAGATAACTTAATTTCTATAAGTGTCAACTTCTCCACGGTATAAACAAGGAGACTAGATGGGATATTCTCCTTTCCAGTCTTAACTGCCTGTGATACAATAACAATAACTCAAATTTGTATATCAGCTTAAGGTTTTTAGAGCTCTGCTTTTGTAATAACCTGAACAGTTTTGAGTCTCTTGAAAATTTGCATTACAACTTGAAAAAGATACCTCTTTAATTTTGACCCCACTTAGATTAGATTCACCTTATTCATTAGCTGTGGTGCTGAATAACTTTTGGCTTTTTTCTCAAATCCAAATCTATCCTCAGAGGATACAAATATTCTACCTCAGGGGAGGTGAAAGACAGTGGCTTTGAAACCAACTCAATCTGGCCTAATTCTGACTAAAATTTATTGATATTTGAAGGAAGATGCTATCTCCTTCCAGAGAAAGAAATGATAAATAGAAATATGCATAGTATATCGTTTTACATAATACATAAACACACATATATTTGTGTCAAATGGTGTGGGATGGGGAGGGAAGGGAGGAAGACAGTTATGAACTTAAAATGTAACAAAAAATTTAATTACAAAAAGAAAAAAATTGATATCTTTTTAAAAATTCAGTCAATAAATATTTATTAAGTGCCTACTATGTGCCAAGTACTATGCTAGGTCATGGGATACAAAGAAAGGCAAAAGACATTCCCTGATTTCAAGAAGCTTACATTCTAATAACAGAGGCAACACACAACCATGTACAAACAATCCATATGCAAGATAAATTGTAAATAATTAAACACTATCTTCATTTCCTTATATATCTCCCCTCCCCTGCCAAGTGTAATAGTAGTGAAATGTAAAGATCCCCTCGTATTGGCTTTGTTTTCAGGTTGAGTGTTAAAACACAGAGCTTGTGAATCCCACTTGTGGGATGGACTTATTGATATGAAAAGAGAGAGCTGAACTGGGAGGAGCTGGTGATGTGGATTTAGAGAGGCACCAGCAGAGAGAGACAGAAGAACTTTTGGAAGCAGCATCGTGGAGGTGGGGGGGGGGGGTAGAGAGAGAGAGAGAGGGAGAGGATTGCTGAGGGCAAGTTTGAACTGCCCAGGACTTTTGAGAGCTGCCACCCAGAGCTGCCAAGGACTGAGGAGACATGGCTGTGATGCCAGTATTTTGTCTATTTTGATGTTGTTTTTGCCATATTCGTCTGCTGGTGAAGGACAGTGCTGTTGTTGCAGAGGTCCTGGAAACTTGCTGTTGGTTCAGAAGCCCTAAAGAAAGATTTTCTTGTTGTATGTTTACAGAAATCCTGGAAGAGGGTCTTGCTGATACTTTCAGGGGTCCTGAGACTTCTGCAGGCAGAGAGTGAATTGATGAGGACACAGGCAATGTATATTGTGGCTTTGTTAAGCTTTGTCCCCCCAGGAACGGAGATTGCTGAGAACTTGCCTTGGGTTAAGATGAAGAAAAGACCTCTCTTTGGGTATTATATGCTATGATGATATCTTAACCTTGCTATAGCTCAGGGGCAGATGGCCTTTGTGCTCTCTACTGCCCCTTTTGAGAAGGTGCTTGGCATTAACTGATGATAATTGTAATTCAGTTGTGATCCTGAGGTGGGAAACTTGACTTTTTTGTGCTCTGTGATTGACCAAATGAAAATACTTTGTTTATGATTGAAAACTTATCTTAATCTCCATCTGAGAAGAGAGACTTTGTGATCGACTAAATGTACTGCCCAAGGGTGGAGTAGTACTTGAAAATTATTGAATCATACTTGGTGAATGCTGTATTTTGATTTTCTTTGTTCTGTGAATGTTTTGCCCTAATTTGTCACTGAATAAAGTGGAGAATTACTATGCTGGTATTCTGAACCTTGGAAGTTGCCTTTGTTTGGCATTATGTCAAGATAGCCTTCCCTTGTTATAAGGAATAAAAAGGAAAGAGGTTCAGTCTCTTAGTATATACAAGGTTTCCTACCTCTGCTAACAAAGGAGGGCCAAGCATTTTCTTAGGTCTTTTTACAGGGCCAAGATTGTATATAATTATAATTACACAGCATTTGGTTTTGGGTTGTTGTTATGCCTTCCACTTACATTGTTGTAGTCTCTGTATATATTATTTTCCTGGTTCTTCTTACTTCATTTTGCAACAGTTCATATAACTCTTCTCATGCTTATACATATTCTTTGTAGTTCCCATTTCTTAGGGCACAGTAATATTCCATTATATTCCATCCAATTGTTATTACCCAATTGATGGGCATCCATTTTATTATTCTGACACCTTTTCTATTAGATTGTAGGTTTATAGTTTTTTATGTACTCCTTAAGGAAAATTTTCCATCTATTTTTTACTCTTAACACCTTAAGCGGTACCTTACAGGGGCTTAATTATTATCAATTATAAAATTGAATTCTCAAGATATATAAAGCAAGCATGTTGTATATGGGGAGGACCTCAGTTTAACATAGGCTGGGAACACTGACACCCTATTACTGATTTCTAGATGGTAACATTTTATATAGTATATTAACAAATCCTGAAACATCCCTACCTATGAAGATGAAAAATGGAAGTGATCCTTAGGTTAATAGAGAGATATAGTCAGCAGTAGTCACTCAGCAGCAGCATATTTGTGAAGATGACTCATGTGCAAGAAGCAGCCCAAACAATTTTATTTTGTTCTGAACCTATGATTTCATTTAATGTTGGGCACTCCTGGCAAGGAAACTCCCTCTACCAATGCAGATCAGTACCTGCTCTGGAACATAGAGACATTAGAACATAAGGGAAATCTCCTAGGAAAAAGGTATAATAATAATTAAAAAAAAAAAAAAAGACCTGAGCCGGCCATGAAGGGAGAGAGATAATAGCCTAAGTTCTGCATTGGCATCTATGTAACATAGAAAGACTTAGAGGAACACCTCCAGAGGGTCAGATTGATATTCTCTAGAGGATGGAATTGCACAGGATGAGAAAGTATGGATGGCTGCAATCTGCACTGTTGGAGGCACTGTCCACATTAAGGATAGCTTAAAAATGAACAAAGATTTGGGGGATATTCTGTATACAGTATAATGCTGGATCACAGATTCAGTGAAGTTTTGAAATAAATTAGAAAGGAGACAAATTAGGAGGGTTCAGGTCAGTGATAATATTATTGATTTTGTTGTTTAATTTTTAGAAAAAATTAACTTAAAATCTTTCTTAAAAACGTGAGATCAAGGTTGATGAAATTTGGTTCCTGGCTTACCAACAGAGATGTTTCAGGGACATCTAGTGGATGCTTGTGGTAATTTCTTCTGTGTGTCCTACCCTGTATAATATCATAGGACTCTAGCTTCTTAGGGAGTGCTACCTAGAAAGAGAATTCAATTTACCCAAACCTGCAATAGAGATTACAATACCTGCTGAAGGTCTTCTGGAGAAATAATAAATACTTGTATTTTTAAAGTCCAAAGATAATAGAAAGAGCAATGTTGTTAAATAATATGAATAAAATGATAAAATACAAGTAAACCTGTACATTCTTGAGTAGTTTAATTCATAGGGAGTGAAAGTGAATAAAAGGGATAGATTTTGCTTTTTTTTAATTTTTTTTTTATTTTTTTGTGCTTTTTTGGAGTGGGAAGGCAGGGCAATTGGGGTTAAGTGATTTGCCCAAGGTCACATGGCTAGTAAGTATTAGGTGTCTGAGGCTAGATTCGAACTCAGGTCCTCCTGACTCCAGGGCTTGTGTTCTATTCACTGGACCACCTAGCTGCCACTGCTTTTTCTTTTTTAAACATCCAGCCACAGTTAATAAAAGAGTGAGGGTGTGAATTCATGAGATCATAAATTTAAAGCTAAAAGGGACCTTAAAGGTCATCTAGTCTTTTGAATCTAGGGCCTAGTACACAACCAGATATAACAGGCCTTTAATAAATACTTGTTGATTGATTATGATTCCTACCAGCATTCAATTGTTCAAATTAATTGTTGTTGTTATGTCATTTAGTAGGGTCCAATTCTTTGTGACCCTATTTTGGGCTTTCTTGGCAAGGATAATGGAATAGTTTGTCATTTTCTTCTCCAGCTCATTTTACAGATGAAGAAATGGAGTCAAACAGGATTAAGTGACATGCCCAGGGTCACACAATTAGTCTGAGGTCACATTTGAACTCAGGAAGATGAGTCTTCCTGACTCTAGGCGAGGTGCTCTATCCACTGTGCCAGCTAGCTGCTGCTATTCTTATTAATAGTGACAATTTTACAAGATTTACAAAATTTTAAGAATTACAAAATACTTTAATCACATTATCTCATGTGAGTGTCACAACTTTGTGAGCTAACTACTAGTGGTGTTATTATTCCCATTTTAAAGATGAGGAGACTGAGGCATGGAGAGGTAAAGTGATTTTACCACAGTCTCTCGACTAGTATCAAAGATGAGATTTGAACCCGTTTTCCTGAATCCAACCTTCACGCTCCCTCTATATGATTCTTCATACAATCATAGTGTATTAGAGTTGGAAGGAATCTAATCTCTTCATTCTACAGATGACCCTACTGGAGCTCAGAGAGGTTACATGAGTCATCCAAAGTCTGAACGTCCCTGCTCTTTTTTTCCCTCATCTGTAAAGTGAGAGGATTGTATTAGATGATATTTAAGATACTTTCCAGTTCATGACACTATGATATTTTAAAGGAGACGGTGATGTGAACATATAAAACAAAATGTAACTAGTAGATACACCAAAGAAGGAAGACAAGTCAACAGTACCATATACCTTTTGCAGCCATTCTCAAATATTTAGTTTGGGAACTATTGGAGGAGTGGGAAGATATTCACCTTGAATGTTGCTTTCTTTTTTCATTCATTCATTCATTTATTCATTCATTCATTCATTCATTTATTCTCATGTTCATTCATTCATTTGGTTCATCATATTCATTCTATTTCTATTTATTTAGTCCTTCAGGGTTCTTTGTAGCTTAGTATCCGAGGCAAAAGAATATGCCTTTCCCCATGGCCTTCAATGCTGTGAGGACTAGACCTCACTTTAGCCTTACCACAGAAGGCTAAACCTCCTGTTTAGATGGAGAATTTGAAGCCTTGAGGGAGGAAGTGGCTTAACCAGAGCCAAGAAGTAAGGATACACCACAACCTGGTGTGGCTCCCACCTGCCTTTGCAGTCTCGTTCCTTATTATTCCCTTTCTTGAATTAGTAGGGGGAGTTTGCTCATCTGAGAGTTCCCTGTATCAGTGAAGTCATAGGTTCAGTCCCTCCCTACACTTGTCCTTTTCCCAGGTGTAGGGGTAGGGGAGAGGGGGGCATTTCCTGTAATCTTGATATATATCTTGTCACTGGACCCAGATGATTTTGGAGGGCAAAGTGAGGCTGGGTACCTTGTACAGCCCTTCTTCAATTAAATCCAAATCCAATTGCAAATCATGGCATTATCTTCCTGGGATGTCATGGTCCTTTTTGAGGACAAAGGACAAATAACAGTAACAACAATCCTGCCCAGACCTTTTCAATCTAATTGTTCTCTCGGTATAATAGTCTGTCTCTGTCTCCTACCTCCAGGCTGACCCTCTCCCCAGCCCTTCCAGATCTGAAATGCATTCCCTACTCAGCCCAGCCCCACCCCCCACAATATTTAGAATCCCTAATTTCCTTCAGCTAGGTGATACAGTGGATAGAGCACTGGGCCTGGAATCAGGGAGACTCATCTTCATGTGTTCACATACTAGCTGTGTGACCCTGGGCAAGTCATAGAACCCTAATTGCCTTAGTTTCCTCATCTGTAAAATGAGCTAGAGAAGGAAATGGCAAACCCCCTCAGTATCTTTGCCAAGAAAACCCCAAATGAGGTCATGGAGAGTCAGACATGACTGAAATGAATACTTTTGTCCCATACAAATACTACTGGAGTCTCAGAGCTGTGACAATCAGATACTTACATTTGCTAGGGTTTGATCATCGATGCACCCATGGTGCTGTTATTTCTTCACTATAGCCTAGGGCCTGAAACCTCTCTGGGGAGGCACACACAGTGTTTCCGGCTTCTGCCTTGCCCTAGAGTACACCCAGTGGTCACCCAGTGCGAAATTACCTCCAGTGACCTGCACTTGCTAATGCTTCCTTTGTATACAGAACAGCATCCCAGAATTCATACTGGATGTCCTTCCTATTCTTACTTTCAATGGGAATCCATTTATGCTTATGGTCTCTTCCTCTCTCATATTCATTTCCCGATATTTGTCTCTTACCCTATGGGGCAATGTGGTGTAATGGATAGGACACTTATCCCAAGACTTGGACTGAGGAAGACCTGTATTCTATTTTTTTTTCTTTTTGGAAGGCAATTGGGATTAAGTGACTTACCCAAGATCACATGGCTACTTTTGTTTTAAGTGTGTGAGGTCAGATTTGAACTCAGGAAGATGAGTCTTCCTGACTCCAGGGCCAGTGCTCTATTCACTGTGCCACCTAGCTGCAGACGTGTAGTCTACTCAGAAGACCTGTATTCTAACTCCACCTCAGACTCTGATTAGCTATGAGACCCTCTCAGAGTCTTAGTTTTCTTTCAGTAAAAGGAAGGGATTGGGTTTGATTGTCTCTGAAGCCTCAGATCTCAAGCCCCAGTCCAGTCTCTCTGGCCCAGCCTTCCCAACACACCCAAATCCTGCTATGTCCTTTCCATAAGATAAGATAAGCTCTATGCTTATCACCAATGCACTCAAGGACTGGATCTTGCTGCCATGATAAGCAACAATCAGCACCATCAAGGGCAAGTTATCAACACTGATGTGGTTTGGTTTGGTTTGGTTCGGTTTTTAAATAGCTCAAATGGTTATTTGAAGTGTTGGCCTTGGAGTCAGAGGCACTGAATTCAAATCCAAATTCAAATACTATTGCCTGTGTGATCTTGGATGGGTAACTCTTTCTGGGCTTGCTCATAAGATGAAGTGGTCTGAATAGATGGCCCCTGGGGTCTCTTCCAGCTCTAAATCTCTGCTGCTCTTATCCTAATGATTATGCACAGGTGAGTGAAGTCTAGAACTCCTCTTCATAGCTTGATGCCTTCTCTTAGGAATTCCCCTGACCTCAACTCTCCTTCCCTAAGTATCCTCACCTCCCCCAAATCTCAGCAACTGCTCCAGCTCTTTACCCTACATGGACATTCTCTCAGTTCCTCTCAGCTCTCACTAAAACTTTTTCAATTTTTCTAATTCAATTTTTAAATTTTTCTAAAAACCCCAGGCTTCCTCACATTTTTGCTACCCTGCTTATATGCACCCCTCTCCTCCAGAGATATAACTTAGGCATACAGAACGCCTGTCTGCATCTGTTTCATGGGATGTATCTGTGACAGTTTATGTCTATGGAGATAAACTTTTTAAATGACCCACTGAATATTAACATCAAATGAGACATTAAAAAGGGATCATTTGTCCACCTGAGATGTTTAACAGGGGCATGGAGGATTCTTGTATAGAGGCAATTAAGTGGTGTATTGAACTTTCTTTCTTTTTTTGTTTTTTTTGCTTTTTGGAGGGCAATTGGGGTTAAGTAACTTGCCCAAGGTCACACGGCTAGGTTTTTTTTTGTTTGTGTGTGTGTGTTAAGTGTCTGAGGCCAGATCCAAACTCAGATCCTTCTGACTCCAGGACCTGAGCTCTACTCACTGCGCCACCTAGCCACCCCGTTGTATTGAACTTTCACTAGGTTTATGACCCTGGACAAGTCCCTTGGCCTCAGTTTTCTCATCTGCAAAATGGGGATAATAATAGTATTTGCTTCCCAGGGTTGTGGTGAGGATATATTGTAACAAGCTTTGCAAACCTTAAAATGCTATTTGCATGTTAGTTATTATTTTTTTAAAATATATTTATTTATTTACTTTTAGTTTTTAACATTCAATTCCACAAGCTTTTGAGTTCCAAATTTTCTCCCCCTCCCTTTTCTCCCCCTTTCCCCTATAGCGCATGCAATTTGATATAGGTGCTACAAATACCTTCACATTAAACATTAGTCAAGTTGTAAAGAAGGATTATAACCAATGGAGTGAACAATGAGAAAGAGGAAACAAAACGAAACAAAAAAGAAAGAGAGTCCAAGTAGTTTGCTTCAATTTTCATTCAGACTCCATAAATCTTTCTCTGGATGTGGATAGCTTTTTCTATCATGAATCCTTTGGAGTTGTCTTATAACATACATTGTGTCTATAATTGTGTACAAATTTCTCCTGGCTCTGCTCTTCTCACTCGACATCAGTTTATATAAGTCTCTCTAGGTCATCACAAAGTCTGTCTGCTCCTCATTTCTTAAAGCACAATAGCATTCCATTACATTCATATACTACAACTTGTGTAGCCATTCCCCAACTGATGGGCATTCTCTTGATTTCCAATTCTTTGCCACCACAAAAAGAGCAGTTATAAATATTTTTGTACATACAGGTGTGATCTCTTTGGGATACAACCCTAGAAGTGGTATTGCTGGGTCAAAGAGTAAGCACATTTTTATAGTCCTTTGGGCATAGTTCCAAATTGCTCTCCAGAATGATCGGATCGGTTCATAATTAGTTATGATTATTGCATTGAATCTTAGAATACCATGAAAAAACTCCTCAGGTTTAACAATACATAATAAAAAAACAAAGTGGATGATGAACTCATATCATCTAGCTTATGTCATGAAGCTGTATGTGTAGCCCACTAAGATAGTTCATTCATATGCGTATTTGGTTTAGGTACTGTAGATGGAAAATGATTTGGGTCCTAGGAACAGCCTTCTTACTTTAAAAACCAGAACTGCTAACTGGGAGAGAATGCTGCTGCCAGCAAATTCATGGGCAAGGCCTCTGGTTGTTTTTCAGGTGGTTTACAGTGGTATGCAGAGAGGTCTAAACCTCGAGGTCTCAATATTTTATCCAAAACCAAAGAGTGACTAGACCTTTGGGAACTGAAGACTGAATCATCTCCAGGCCCAGACGCCATTGTTCAGTATAAGGAGCCAGTGAAATACTAAGAATACACTAAGTACCCTTTGAAACTTCTCTTAGGCACAGAGGTCAGCAGTTGGTCAGGAAAGCTGGCCTGTAGACATGAGAAACCACAAGTCAGCAGGTACTATGTGCTACAAGCCAGAACTTCCTGGGTCAACCCGAGGAACATCAAGAAGATGAAAAGGTTCCTTTTTTTTTGGATGGACAGCTCTGAAAACCATGCATAGTATTTATTAAATAGGCTTTCTTGAAATGGAAATTTATTGCTGTATATTTTGAATCTTCTTATGTTCTGCCATGCATATAGCAGTACTTTTTTCTTTTCTATTTAATTTTATAATATGTTTCTTTTTCTTTTCTTATTGTGTATTTAAATTTAAAATGTTTTTTTAAAGGTTCCTTTTTTTCTTTTGTTGTCTAGGGGTGTTTCTATGTTAAGAAAAGTCCTCCTCCCCGCCCCCCCCCCACCAACACACACACACACCTCATCCACTGTATATTGATCAGGATTATTCTTTGATTTTTGCTTTTTGGAGGGCAATTGGGGTTATATGACTTGCCCAAGGTCACATGGCTAGTTTTTGTGTTAAGTGCCTGAAGCCGAATTTGAAATCGTGCTCTATTCACTGTGCCACCTAGACACCCTTATTCCTTGATTTTTTTAAAAAATAACTTTTGAGTTTAGATTCCCTTTAAAAACAAAATGCATGAGGGTGGAGCCAAGATGGCCAAGTAAAAGCAGAGACTTGCCTGAGTTCTCCCCCAAACCCCTCCAAATACTTGTAAAAGATGACTCTAAACAAATTCTAGAGAAGCAGCACCCACAAAATGACAGAGTAAAACAAATTTCCAGTCCAAGACAACCTGAAAGGTCTATTGCACCGGTCTGAGAGAACACAGTCCAGCATGGGCCATACCAGCACAGATGAAGACAGAGTGGGACTCAGGGGACAGAATCTCTGGCAGCTGTGGCAGTTTCCATACTTAACCCAGAAATGCCAAAGACAACTTAGAAGGTCAGTAGGAAAGGTCTGTTGGACCTGCGTGAGAGAGGAGTGTGGTCTAGACCAAGTGTCAGGGTGGCAGCTGCTGTTTCCAGAGCTCTTGACCTATAGAGCGTGGGGGGATCAAGGAGCTGATCAGAGGGACATAGCAGGGATCTCTGCTGGCACTGAGACAGGATTCTCTTGCTTTGCCCATGCTTCAGTCTGGGTCACAGTCCTGGGTGGAAGTCCTGGGGAGAGGAGAAGCATTAGTGGGCAGAGCTTGTGGAGGTGGTGGAAAGGGAGCCCCTCTCACCATTACAAGGCAGAAAGGAGTACTTGTGGTCACTTACAGACCAGGGCGCAGACCAGGAGAGGAGTAAGCACCTCTCCTTTGCTCATAGGCCCCTGGGAGAACTGAAAGTTTACAGGTCCCTAGAAACATCTATGAAACCAGCTGCACAGAACTCCTAAAACTTGGGACAGTATACCCTCCACACTGGAAGCAGAGGCCTATGTTAAAAAAAAGGCTAAAAAGCCTTACAAGTGATTAGCTGGAAAAATGAGCAAACAGCAAAAATAAATCAGACTATAGACCTTTACTTAGGTGAGAAGGAAGGTCAAAACATACAGCCAGAAGAGGACAACAAAGTCAAAGTTCCTACATCCAAAGCTCTAAGAAAAACGTGAATTGGTCACAGGCCATAGAAGAGCTCAAAAAGGATTTTGAAAATCAAATGAGTGAAGTAGAGGAAAAATTTGGAAGAGTAATAAGAGTGATGCAAAAAAAAATCATGAAAAATAAGTCAACAGCTTGCTAAAGGAGGCCCCCAAAATGCTGAAGAAAATAACACCTTAAAAAATAGACTAACCCAAATGGCAAAAGAGGTCCAAAAAGGCAATGAGGAGAAGAATGCCTTAAAAATGCAGAACTGGACAAATGGAAAAGGAGGTTCAAAAGCTCACTAAAGAAAATAATTCCTTAAAAATTAGAATGGAGCAAATGGAAGCTGATGACTTTATGAGAAATCAAGAAATTATAAAACAAAACCAAAAGAATGAAAAAATAGAAGACAATATGAAATATCTCATTGGAAAAACAACTGACATGGAAAATAGATCCAGGAGAAATCATTTAAAAATTTTTGGACTACCTGAAAGCCATGATAAAAAAAAAAAGAGCCTAGACATCACCTTTCAAGAAATTATCAAGGAAAACTGGGCAAAATAGCTATTGAAAAAGTCCATCAATCACCTCTTGAAAGAGATCCCAAAAGCAAAGCTCCTAGGAATATTGTAGTCAAATTCCAGAGTTGCCAGGTCAAGGAGAAAGTATTACAAGTAACCAGAAAGAAAAAATTCAAGTATTGTGTAAAGACGATCAGGATAACACAAGATTTAATAGCTTCTACATTAAGGGATTGGAGGGCTTGGAATATGATATTCTGGAGGTCAAAGAAGCTAGGATTAAAACCAAGAATCATCTACCCAGAAACACTGAGTATAATACTTCGGGGGGGGGGGGGAATGGACATTCAATGATGTAGAGGACTTTCAAGCATTCTTGATGAAAAGACGAGCGCTGAATAGAAAATTTGACTTTCAAATATAAGATTCAAGAGAAGCATGAAAAGGTAAATAGGAAAGAGAAATAATAAGGGACTTTAAAATTAAAGTTGAACTGTTTACATTCCTATATGGAAAGATGATATTTGTAACTCATGAGACCTTTCTCAGTATTAGGGTAGTTGGAGGGAATATATATATAGACACAGGGCACAGGGTGAGTTGAATATGAATGAATATGATGGGATGATATCTAAAAATATCATAATTCCTTAAAAATTAGAATGGAGCAAATGGAAGCTGATGACTTTATGAGAGGTAAGAGGAGTAAGAGAGGAATGTACTAGGAGAAGGATAAAGGGAGAGGCAAAATGGGGTAAATTATCTCACATAAAAGAGGCAAGAAAAGTTTTACAATGGAGGTAAAGAGTGGGGAGGTGAGAGGGAATGAGTGAATCTTACTCTCTTTGGATTTGCTTAAGGAGGGAATAACATACACAATTGGGTATGAAAATCTATCTTATCCTACAGGAAAGTAGGGAAGAAGGGGATAAGGGGGTGGGGGGATAATAAAAGGGAGGGCAAATGGAAGAAGGTAATCCAAAGTAAACACTTTTGAGGAGGGGTAGGGTCAAAGGGGAGAATAGAATAAATGGGGGTGGGATAGGATGGAGGAACATATAGTTAGTCTTTCACAACATGACTGTTTTGGAAGTATTGTGCATGACTACACATATATAACCTATATCAAATTGCTTGCCTTCTCAATGAGGGTGGGTGGGGAGAGAGGAAGGGAGAGAATGTAGAACTCACAGTTTTAAAAACAAATGCTAACAATTGTTTTTACATGCAACTGGGAAATAAGATATACAGGCAATGGAGTATAGAAATTTATTTTTCCCTACAGGAAAATAGAAGGGAAGGGGATAAGAGAAGTGGGGTGCAGGGTTTGATAGAAGGGACAACCAATTAGGGGAAGGATAATCAGAATGCATGCTGTCTTGGGGTAGGGGTAGGGGAGATATGGGGAGAAAATTTGGAACTCAAAATCTTGTAGAAGTGAATGGTGAAAACTAAAAATAAATAAACTAATAAAAAATTTGAAAAAAAGACAAACCCAAAATGTATGCTCTCTGAGGACAAAAATTATGCTCTTATCTACATATATCCAGCATCTAACACAATGTCTGGCATATTTTATTCTATTTTTTGTTGTTGTTGTTCCAGTCCTGTGATTTCATTGATAGGGAGAACCCCCATTGAGTAAACTCTTTCTACTAATGCATCTTTGAGTGTTCTGAGAGTTGTCCTGGGACAGTGAGAGGTTAAGTGATTTGTCCAGAGTTTCATGGAATATGCTAGAAACTTTCCTGACACCTACCAACCCTCTGCTACAACAGGATATTTCTTATCTGTAATGTAGTAGTTGTTACTACATGTTTGCTGAAATAGAATCATAGATTTAGAGCAGGATGGGAGCTTAGAGTTTATCTATTCTGACCCTACTTACCTTTCTCTCTCTCTCTCTCTCTCTCTCTCTCTCTCTCTCTCTCTCTCTCTCACACACACACACACACACACACACACACACACACACACACAGGGTTGGCAAGGTGGTATAGTGAATGAAGAGCTGGTCCTGGAGTCAAAAAGACCTGAGGTCAAATCCAGCCTCAGGTATTTATTAGCTGTGGGGTCCTGGACAAGTCATTTAACTAAAACAAATGTACTTCAGTTTCTTCATCTGTAAAGTGGGGATAATAATATCACTTACCTCCCAGGTTGTTGTGAGCATAAAATAATATTTATAAAATACTTTGCAAACCTTAAAGTGCTATATAAATTCTAACTATTATTATTATTATGGATTAGGAACCTGAGACTTAGAGAAATCAAGGAAACTCCCAAGTTATTTAGGTAGTAAGAAGTAGGGCTTGGGAGATCCCAAATCCAGGGCTCTTTCCACTGGAGAACACTGCCTTCCAGGCTATTCCAGGGCCAGGTGACCCTCTTCCAGGCTATTTATTTATAAGATTTATTTCTTTGACTTAACAGTTTCCTCTTGTGAATGTACCATTTATGTCTCTCCCATAGATCCCTAGGGGGTAATGCATACACCCTATAGTGTATAGAATAGAATAATTAATGATGGAAGCTTGGGAGGTGGGGAACAGAAAGGGACAAGCTGAGGACTGAAGGAATAGTGACCAGCCAGTGGAAGCTGGTATCTTCTTTCTCTTTGGCTGTTTTGGAAGGATTTGATCAGTTGCTTCATAAATGGACCAGTGTTGACTTATGAAGACCCTAATAAGTTCTTTGTGCTGCTTGATGGTGCTAACCTGGAATGTTTGGGGGTATTCTTGTATAAGGGGAATGATGAGGTCACTAAAAACCTGTTGTATGTACTATCAGAGGACTGACTAATTAGAGTTCTTAGTTGTTGTTGTTTTTTTGTTGTTGTTGTTTTAAAGCAATTGGGGTTAAGTAACTTGCTCAAAGTTACACGGCTAGTCATTATTTATGCGTGGGTGCTCATTTTCTGAGGCCGGATTTGATCTCGGGTCATCCCAACTCTGAGGCCAGCACTCTTACTCACTGCGCCACCTAGCCGCCCCTAGAGTTCTTAGTTTTGAAGTGGGTAATCACTGATAATCTCTGATACTAGGTAAAGGTATCTTAATCTCATGCACAGACTGGCAACAGTCCACTGACATTTTTTTTAATTGTATTTTTTTCTAATTGCATGTAAAAGCAATTTTTACATTTGTTTATTAAAATTTTAAGTACTAAATTCTCTCCCTTTATCACCTCCCCCACCCACTGAGAAGGCAAGCAATTTGGTATAGATTATACAAGAATATTCATGCAAAACATATTTCTATATTGCCCATGCAGTGAAAGACAGCAGTGCTCTCCCACCCCAAGTCACAACAACAAAAAATAATGAAAGTTTAATAAAGTATGTTTCTTCCAATTTCTCTTTTCTCTGGAAATTTAATAAGCCACCCTGTGTTACAATTTAACTCATTTTTAGCCTAGATGAGTATGATGGTCCTTCGATCCATATGATCTTCTTCTCTGCTATTTTATGGAGTTTATATGTCAGAGGAAAAGTTAATAGTATAATCATAATAGCTCAGAGCCCCAGGTAGGAAAAATCCTAACATCAAGCAGAGATTGGGCTCTGACCTAATTTAAATCTGTGTTAATCGGTAGCTATTCTGTTCACTGACTCTGTGACCTATTTGGGGTTTTCTTGGCAAAGATTTAGTAGTTTGCTATTTCTTTCTCTAGCTTATTTTACAGATGAGAAACTGAGGTGAACAGAGTTAAATAATAGGTCCATGGTCACTCAGCTAGTAAGTGTCCTGAGATTTTAACTCAGGAAGATGAGACTTCCTGACTACAGATTTGGCACTCTATCTACTGTGTCACCTTGCTGTCCTAAACTATAGCTAGCTCCTGGCTTTTTTATGCTTGAGACAAAATCAAGATATATGAAACATTTAGGTGAAAGAAACAAGCAGAATTTATTATAGAACCTGTTACTGGATAGGCATAAGAAGTAAAACTTGGGGAAAGAGTGGTCCTTTCTTTCCAGTCTTTCTAGAGTGGGTACAACTAAAAGCTTTAGCTTCAACTTCTTCCTCTGAGATGCCTATAACTGCTAGGTGACCCTCTTCTATCTCTATGGGGTTTTTTTGCTCCATTTCAGCCTCATTTCACTTTCTCCTTTTGGTCTCTTTTTCCAGTTTCTCCTTTCAGATATTGTCCTTATGTCATTGATTCTTTCTGACTCTTTTTCCTTAAATCCAGAGAGGGACTGCTGCCCAAGACCCCACTCCTTCATCTTAGACCATGTCTCACAGATGATGTGTTCCTGGCTGTGACTTTTGATTCAAAGATCATGCCAGTCCCAAATCCTTCTCAGGAAATGCTTGTCCCTCTGAACTACAAATCCTAGCATGCCAGTTAGTGCTCAAAACCCTATTTCATTCTGTTGTCTTTATATGTCTAGTGGTAGAAGCAAATATTTAATTTAGAACTATGAGACAAGATAAGAAATGAGGTTATGATCTTCAAAGACCTAAGTTTTATTTTCCACGGGTACTTACTCTTGAGAGAAAGGCAGAAACTATGCAATGGAGTACAGTAATAGATTAAAACTGATCCCACAGAAAATACCAGGAAGCAGTTGGTGCTAATCAAGGTTTTTTTTGCTCTAAGATTCTGGAAGTCTACAGAATGACTTTGAACATGAGTTAAGAGAGAACACCTGAACTAGTTAAAAAAAATTCCTGGCTCAAGATGACATCAGATGCATATAAGAAGAGGAAAAGATTACTAACTTGTGTTGCATACTTGGAAAAAATAACTACCAGCAAGTCATTGAATTTTATGCATATAGACTTTTTGTTTTTGGAAGGAGATAGGAAAAAATATTAGCAACATCCTAGTGCTCATAGATCATTTCATCCAATGTGCACAGGCAAAAAACAGGAAGGTCCTATAATTGCTAATAATGTTGTGGAAAAAAATATTTCTCTGTTTATACCTTTTACTTCAGGTTCTGCACTGATCAAGGTAGAGACTTTGAGAGCAAACTACTTCAGGAGGTATTAACTTCTATAGGTATCTTAGATAGAGATCTAAGATAGTTTGAGCTTTCTAATCACCCCTGGCTAATCATACTAGGGACCCCAAGGTCTGAGTAGAAGACACAGTAGAGTCAGCACGTGACATTTCTAGTACAATGCTACCAAGAATGATAGATTCCACAAGTTTAATTTATGTCTTTGGGCAGAAGCTAGCATTTGTTTGTTAATTTCTGCTTTGGAGTCTAGAAGGAAAGAAGGAGGCTCACGATCAATATGTCTCTGAAATAAAATTAACTGGAAGAAGAAGGCACTCTGCATTGATATGGCCTTGACTCAGAAGAGCATCAATAGGAACAAGAGAGGATATGAAGTTTGAATGTGTTCTCAAGACTTTCATGGAGGGGATAGTTGGTAGGCAAGTAGGACATGAGATAGGAGACTATTGGAGGCAACATGGTACAGGGGAAAGACTCCTGACCCTTGACCCTGACAACTTGAGGTCAAATACTGGCTCCTGGACTTACTTCCAGTGAGCAGGCAATTGAACCTTAATGGGATTCAGTTCTCTCATCTGTGATATGAAAGGTTTAGACTAGGTGTCCTCTAAGGTCTCTTCTGTCAATCAATCAACACGCATTTATTAAGACTATATGCTAGTGGGGCAGCTAAGTGGTGCAGTGAATACAGCACTGGCCCTGAAGTCAAGAGGAGCTGAGTTCAAATCTGGCCTCAGACACGACACACTTACTAGCTGTGTGACCTTGAGCAAGTCAGTTAAACCCAATTGGGTTGCCTTCCCTCCTCCCAAAACAAAACAAAAAACAAGTCTATCTGCTAGCTCCAGTGGTACAAAAAATGAAAGTTCCTGCCTCAAGGAGCTTTGACAATGGAAAGCCATCCCATACCAGGTAATTGAAACAGAGTGACTTGCTAGTCTGTAAGATAGTCCTAGAGAGTGGTGATGGTCTAAAAGCATAATATATTACAACTATCTTTTCCCTATTGGGGGATTAATTGGAATGGGGTTAGGGGTGGGAAGGAGAGTCATCCAAATTAACTCTAAGAAGATAAAAAGATAGATACATAGGTCTATAGGTTGATAGAGGGGTATGCTGGAGCCAGCTCAAACCAGCTGGTAAGAGCAGATAGTTAAATTTTCAGCATGATCATTTAAACACTAATAGGGCTTGATTTATTGTTTTATTGATTGTCTAGACTTAAGGAAGTGATGGAGAAAATGTTAATAATAAAGAATAAATTTGAAAGTGTGTTATCTGTACATCTTTTTTTCTGGAGAGTCATTTTTTTAAAAGTTGCCTGCACACCCCTGGATAGACAGACAGACGGACAGACAGACAGACAGACAGATAGATAGATAGATAGATAGATAGATAGATAGACAGAGTATTGATTAAGTATTTATTATACCCAAGCACTATGCCAAGTGTTGGGGATACAAATACAAGCAAGTAAGAGAATGTTTTCCCTCAATGGGCTTATAGTCTAATGGGGGAAGACAACACATAAGGGGGATCTGGAAAGGAGGAATGCATGGTGTAGAAATGGCCCAGGTATGATTTGGGGTCAGTCAGACATGACTTTAACAACAACAAAGATAAAGTTCCCCTGATTCAGGCAATTAGGTGGTATAGTGCTTAGAGTCCTGGACTTGAAAAGACTTGAGTTTGAATCCTGTCTCAGGTACTTATTAGCTATGTAACCCTTCTTCAAAGGTTTACTTCAGTAGTCTGTTCACTCTCTCCCTCTCTTTCTCTGTCTCTGTCTCTCTCTCTCTCTCTCTTTCTCTCTCTCTCTCTCTTCCTCTCTTCTTAACTTCCCTCTCTTTGAAATAGAGGCACACTGGTACCTAGTAGAGCTATGAATTGGTCTATCCAAACTGGAAAGTGATTTGGAACTATGCCCCCCAAATTACTAACCTGTGACTCTTAGACTCAGTTCTACAGAGCCCTGTATGTATAAAAATATGTGTCAGCTCTTTTTGTGGGGACAAAGAATTGGAAACTAAGTGGGTGCCAATCAATTGGGGAATGGCTAAATAAGTCACAGTACACAAATGGAGTACTGTTGTTTCACTAAAAAAGATAAGAGGAATGGTTTCAGAGCAATTTAGGAAGACTTTTATATCTTTTTTTAGTGTTTTTTAAATTTTATTTATTTATTTATAGTTTATAATATTCAGTTCCATAAGCTTTGAGTTCCAAATTTTCTCCTCTTCCCTCCCTTTTCCCCTCCCCAAGATGGTAGTCAGTCTGATATAGTCTCTACATATACATTTCAAATTAAACATATTTTCACATTAGTTATATTGCAAAGAGTTATAACCAAAGAAATGAACCATAAGAAAGAAGCAAAACAAAAAAGAGAGAGATCAAATAGTATGCTTCAATCTGCATTCAGACTCCATAATTCTCTCTGGATGTGGATGGCATTTTCCATCATGAGCCTTTTGGAGTTGTCTTAGAACCTTGCATTGCTGAGAAAAGCCTAGTCTATCAAAGTCAGTCATCACACAGTGTGACTGTAATTGTGTACAATGTTTTCCTGGTCCTATTCCCCTCACTCAGCATCAGTTCATATAAGTCTGGGAAGACTTTTATGAACTCATGTAGGAGAACAATTTATACAATGATAACAATGCTGTAAAAATAAACAACTATGAAAGACTTCAGAATTCTTTCTGATCAACACAATGACAACCTCAATTCCAAAGGAATGATGATGAATGCTACTTAAACTTGATGTAAGTGCTGGACACAACACAGTGAAACAGTGATTTTTGGACATGATCATTGTGGGGATCTGTTTTGCATGACTACACATATTTGTTACAGGGGTTTTGTTTTCCTTTGTTTTTGTTTTTGTTTTTGTTTTTGCTTTTTGGAGGGTAATTGGGGGTAAGTGATTTGCCCAAAGTCACAGGGCTAGTAAGTGTGCCAAGTGTCTGAGGCTGGATTTGAACTCAGGTCCTCCTGACTCCAGGACTGGTGCTCTATTCACTGTGCCACCTAGTTGCCCCAATTTTTCTTTTTTTAATAGAAGAGAGAGAAGGGGGAAGGAAAGGAAAGAAATGCTTGTTAATTGAAACAAAAAAAATTTTAAAACCTCTCTTCTTTTGCCAGGGTAGAATCATAATGTATCATAAACTTAGAGCTGGAGGAAATCTCAGAGGCCACCTAATTCCCTCTAAACATTCCCTTTTACAAATGAGGAAATTGATGCCAAGAGAGGATAAATTATTTTCTCAAGGTCACACAGAGAGTCAGTATCTGAGATGGGATTAGAACCCAGGCCTTCCTGACTTCATTACTCCAAGGAGCTTGACCTCAAAGAGGGTTCCCAGTGGATCAGGACTTTATATCAGTACATATATAGTTCTGATTAATTTCCCCAATGAAAATGAACCCTATTATAATGATATATAATAATATAATATAACAATAATTACCCTGTTTAATACCTAAGGCAGAAGACCCTACTCAGTGTTCTACTGGCAGAAACAGATTGAATTTCGCTTGAGAAAGAAATCCTGTTTAACAGGTGTTTTCACAAGGACTTGTTCATTTAGTAGCCAATCTATTGAAGGAAGATTTCCAGTTGGGCAGGTTCTAAGCCACTTTGTATATGGGAAACCCCCTGATATCCAATTCCCTGGTATCCCTTCCCTAGTACCCTATATTTAATTTGGAGGAAAGACAGTTTCCTTTCTCTGTTCCCACTCCCAATCTTCAAGTATACTAGATTAGTGCTTTTGTTTTTACAGTAAGGCTACCCTCAGCCATTACTGTTCAACTCCATTCCATCCCATTAAAAAAAATTTAGTTATTAAGCAACTACTGCATACCAAAGATACAGTGTTGTTGAGGATTCAAATACAAAGAAGTAAACAGCCCCTACTCTCAAGAAGGTACATTCTATTATCTAAACATATAATTATCTATATGCAACATAGATGGGCTGACCTATGGAGCCATTCCTTGTACAGATATTACCTTACTGGTTCCAGTCTACCACATGGAAACTTGGGTGGGGAGGAACCTGCTTCTGGCCATGCTGGACTGAGGGATTTGCACCCTGTGATGATGAGCCAGAAGAATTAATGGCTTGAGGGTTTTCAGTGAAAGATGATGAAGAGTTCCCTAAATGCCTGTTGAACTAGAATACAGTTAGGTGGTGTGAGATGGATGAGGAGCCAGCAAAGGAGACTGAGAAGTAATTAGACAGTTCAGAAGAGAACCAGGAGAGATTATTGTCACAAAAGCCCAGAGAGGAGACAATATCTAGGATAAAAAAGTGGCAAACAGTCAAATATATCAGAGAGGTCAAGAAGGATGTGGGCAGAAGTAAGTCCATCAAATTTGACAATTAAGGAATAATTGGCAACTTTGGAATTGTGGGGGCACACATTTCCTGAATAAATAAGCATAATATCATTCCAATTGCCCACAGGACAGTTTGGGAAATGAACTGAAAAGACTCATGACTTCAGTACAGAAGACATCTATAGTCTCAATAGCCTGAGTGTACTTCGAGATTTATTCTGGGATTAGACTCAGCGAAGGGCCAAATATGTGGTCTAGCTAATTAAGTTCCTGCTTCCCAGTTGTCTCATCTCCATGCAGCCCCCAGCTTGCCTTGCCTCAGGCACTACTCATCACTCTTGGTCATGTGGTCACATAGCCAGGATGTCTCATCTCCTTGTTTTGTTCCAGACAGAACTTTCCAAGCAGTCTAACAGAAAAGCAAAATCAAAAACCAAAACCCTCTGCTATTCTTCCAGGAAGATTGCGAATACTGCAGAGCCATCCATTAATCCTCTCTCTTTCCAGAAGTCTCTTTGGCTTGGTTAGTTCCTGTGTCATGTGCACATATCTTCATGGGAAATGGAGTCTTTGTTCTTCTTGTGCTCTGTGCCAAGGCAGGCTGGGAATGTAGTCCTTTTCCACCTTGGGTCTGCCTGTTTACTTTATTAAAACATATATAATTAAAAAAAACAGTACAGCCTTTCTAAATAATGTAAGCAATAAGTTTTGGTTTTAATGAGGAATGGATATGTTGCAATGATTTTTGACATTCCTTAAAACTGGTTAAAATGGGGGCGGCTAGGTGGCGCAGTGAGTAGAGCGCCGGCCCTGGAGTCAGAAGGACCTGAGTTCGGATCCGGCCTCAGACACTTAACACACACACAAAAACCTAGCCATGTGACCTTGGGCAAGTTACTTAACCCCAATTGCCCTCCAAAAAGCAAAAAAAAAAAAACAAACAAAAAAAAACTGGTTAAAATGAGTTCCTATTTGTCATGCATTTCAATATAACTTCTCAACAGAGAGCATCATAACAATTTGAATGTGAAATGTCAGCAGCAAATATGTCGTCTGGAGGTATACCCAAGCTGTTTGTTGTTGGTATGTATGCTTTTCTTTGGCCTTGAATACTGAAGGAAGGCACTTCTCTAGAAGGAAGACTTTATACATGTGATGAAGAATAGACACCAACATAGAGCCTTAGATGAAACATGAAGGGGTTTATGAATCTCCACAGGCCAACTCTGTGGATGTTAAAGAAATCCATACCACCAACCAGCAGCCTGGAACCAGGGAAACTGCTTCTGGAACTCTGTGAGAACCAGATATCACAGAGGATCCTAGATTCAGAACTAAAAGAAATCTTAGAAAACATCTAGTCCAGCCCTCTCATTTGACAGATGAAGAGACTAAGGCTCAGAGAGGTGAATTGACTTGACCAGGGTCATGTAGTTAGTAAATATCAAAGGACAAATGTCAACACAGTTCTTCTGTCTGTCTGACTGATCCTTTTCAATTTCTTTTGCTGCCTCATCATATATTATCATGGCCCCAAAGCATGAGTGTTTTTTATATTTCCCAAGATTCTGTCCTAAGCCTTCTTCTCTTTTCCCTCTATGCTGTTTTGGTAATCTGATGAGCCTCCATGGGTTTATTTAACTATTATCTCTATGCAGATGACCCCCCAGATCTATATATCTAGCCCCGTTTGTGTCCCTGAGTTTCAATCCTGCATCACCCAACTCCCTATTGGATATTTCAAATTTGGTCAAAGAAGCCTCATACTCAACATATCCAAAACTGAGTTCATTATCTTTTCCCCCAAAGCCTCCCTTCTGTCAAACTTCCCTATTTCTGTTGAAGGTAGCACAATGCTTCCACTCTCCCAGGATCATAACTTTGGCATTATTGACTCATCACTCTTCTTCACCCAAGTGATATATTCAATCACTTGGCACCTTAGTTCTGGCCCTAATCATCTCTTGCCTAGATCATTGCAACAGCCTCCTAATTGGTCTTCCTGCCCCCAAACTACCCCTATTCCAGTCCATCCTGCAGACCAAAGTCTTTTTCTCCAAGTACATATCTGACTATGTGTCTCTCCTACTCAATTACCTCTAGTGGCTTCCTATTGCCTCTAGGATAAACTATAAACTCCTTTGTTTAGCTTTTAATGCCCTTCACAACCTGGCCACAACCTATCTTTTATCTCATTAGCCTTTAGGCCCCTTCCACATTCGGCAATCCAATCAAACTAGCCTCCTCTGTGTTCCTCACACAGAAGACTCCATCTCTCATCTCTGTGTTTTTACACTGGTCATCCCACATACCTGGAATTTCTTTCCTCCCCCTTCTTTCCTCTGCCTTACAGAAACCCCATCTTCCTTTAAGATATAGTTCAGGTACCATCTTCTACATGAAGCCTTTCTGGATCTTCCCCTGACTCCCCTCTCCCCAACTGCTCATATACTTCCTTCCAAACTACCTTGTATTTAGTTATTTTGTATATATTTGTATTTATTCACTTTGTGGTTATGCTATATATCTGTATATTATACACACACACACACACACACACGTGTGTGTTGTATTTCCCCATTAGAATATCTACTCTTTGCAAATAGGGATTGTCTTCTTTCTTTGTTTTTACTTCTCAAGCTACCAGCATCATACCTAGTATATAGTAGATGTTTAATAAATGCTCATTGATTGATCTTGATTCCAAATCTAGTTTTTCACTATGCCACACTGCCTAGGGAGGAAAGAGGTGGGCCAGATTCCCTTTCTCCTTCATGGAAGGTATCTTCCTTCAGACAGAAGCTAAACATAATACCCAGAACCCTTTCAGGGGTAAGTTCAGGGAATGCAGTATTAATAGCTGCCTGGAGCCATATCTTTATAACTAAAAACAAATGAGATATATAATGGGGGGATTGTTGTCTGACCATATCTGCTCAAGAGGAACTATATTTGTGTCTCTCCAAATAATTAAGTTCACCAACCCCTTCCACCCAACCTACCAATTAGATTCTCACTGATGTTATCATTCAGCCGCTTCCCACAGATGCTAATGAACATGCCCATTGGCTCTGTTATCAGGATATCATGACATGGGCTTTGTAGAGCAACGAGTGATTTCATTCACAAGTATGAATTCTTGGCCTTCTCTGGCACTTAGCCAAAGGGTGGAAAGAGCATGGATTGTAAACACAAATTTATCATATACCATCCCTTTTAATGAAGGCCCAGTTCTCTTCCAGCAAGCCCTCCAGCAAGGAAAAATATCTACTGAGTGGAAACTAATTTGAATCAGAGAAGACTACCTCACAGGGTTTATGTAAATCCTTCCTCTAAATGTTTGAATAACCTGGATGGGAAAAGCAAAGGAAGAGGGGGAGAGTTTCCTGACAGGTACAGGGCCATAGATGCCAGTGGAGGTGAGTGTGAATCAGATGCCAGACAAATGAAAAGCAGTGCCTTATTCCTTGTGTTATACTCCTGAAGTCAGGACCATTGTGTACTCCTAACTGCTGGGTACTCAGTAAAGGGTGGAGGATGAGGGAAGCATTTCCTGAGGACAGAACTGTTCTTTCCACCTCTTTTTTTTTTTTTTTACAATGTTACCTCTAGGTCAACAAAATCTGAAACCCTCCTAATAGCCAAGTCATAACCTCTTAACTAGAACATCCTTTGAGGCAGGAGTTTCTTTCCTTTTTAGGATTCTTCCCCAAAGAGAGAAAAGAAAGAAGCTGGAAACGAGAAACTGGAATGGGTAGGTGTGGGTCTTTTTGTCCACTTGACTATACTTTGTATGGTGGATAGAATGTTGGACTTGAGTTCAAATCACATCTCAGACATTCACTAGCTATGTGACTCTAGTTGTTATTGTTAATAATATTTAACATTTATATAGTGATTTAAGTTTGGCAGGGTACTGTTACATATGTTATCTCATTTGATTCTCACAATAACCCGGTGAGGTAGGTTCTATTATCATGTCCATTTTACAGATGAAGACGTTGAGGTACAGAGAGGTTAAGAGACTTGCCCAGGGTTTCCAGGCAATTTGGGGGCAAACAGGGTCACACAGCTACTAAGTATCTAAAGTAGGATTTGAACTTGGGTCTTTCTAATTCCAGGTCCAGCTCTCTATCCACTGTGTCACCAGAAACTTAGTGAATATGTGTTGAACTAATTCCTGTGGTTTTGTAATTGATCCTCTGTGGATACAGAAATAGGAGATGTGTTTTATTTTTTTCCAGCTTATATTATGAAAAGAGAAATTTAAAAAAATTCTGTATCCATGTGGAGCCCAAAAGAACATTAAGTATATCATTAGAGTTCATTATAAAAGTGACCCAGACCCAGGTTTCAGCATCAAGGTCTCAGAAAAACAGGTGTTTAAAGACAAAAAGAGGGACAGTCAGCCAAGCTATTTGTACATTACCCTGCTCAGGAAAAGGACATTCCTGGAACTTTCCACATAGAGGGAAGGGTGATTCATCCCTTGGATACTCTAGTGAGGCAGGAAACTCTTCCCTAACTGCGTACTTCCATCTACTGTGGTACATGCATAGACGTCCTGGCTTTTTGATCTGTCACCTGCTCAGATGTCACTAACCCAGAATCCCCCAGGGACTTTTTCTATCCCAGACAGACAACTGCATTAACTGTATAATTGTCATTATGTCACTATGATCCACCAATAAGCTTCATAATGACTAGCATTCATAGACCACTTTAGGGTTTGCAAAATGCTTTACAAATATTACTTTTTATTTGCACAACAGTTTTTTTTACAGATGAGGAAACTAAGGCAGGCAGTGGTTAGCTAATTTTCCCAGGGTCACATAATTAATAAGTTTCTCAGGCTGGGTTTGAACTCAGGTCTTCCTGACTTCAGACCTAGTGCTTTATCTGCTCAGTCGTCTAGCTGCCCCTGCTGTTCTTTACACACAATCAATCTCTATCAACAAGTATCTATCATATATGCCAGGCACTACGATAGGAATTGAGGATACCAGGAGACTGCTTTTTATTTTTTGTCAGTGGGCACTATGAAGCTAGCTACAAGGGCAGAAGCAGCATCAACACAGATAAAATCACAGATTCCTAAAGTAACCAAATCATGCTGTGCCAAGTAAGAGAACCATTAACAATTATTTGATTGTCTCCTAAAGGTCCCTGCTATAAAATACATGTGTGGTCTGGTACCTGGAGGGAAGACGCTAATGAACTTTATGTAACAGAACACTCAAGTTTTTCAATAGTAGACTACATGCTCAGAAATCCATTAGGAATTCTATTTATATTTGGCTAGGTTGGTTGTTGGACAGTAGTTACACAATCCATGGCCAGGCCCTTTTCCAGCTTGGGAGGACCCACCACAGCATACACATGGATGGCATAGCCTTTCAGCAAGGTCACCTTTATACCATCATGAGGAAATAGAGGAAAGTGTTAGTGGAGAATCATAGGATGTTACAGAATCTCAGATTTGGAAGGAACCTCAGGGGTCAACCAGCCTGTTTTGCATGTGACTAAGAATTCATTCTACAACATACTTGACTACTGGGTCATCCAGCCTTTGACCCAAGTCCTCCAGAATGGAGATCTTACTATCTCCCAAGGCAGCATAATGTTGTCATCTAGGGCCCACCAGAGAAAGTCTAATTCCTCCATATAACTCTAACCACGAGATACCAAAAGACAACTTATCTTGCTTCCCTATATTAGGGGCAGGGGGAAGGTCCATAAATGGCAACAAGGTGGCACAATGGACATAGCATTAGAGAGTCAGGAAGACCTGAGTTCAAATCTAACCTGTGAAGCTTATTAATTATGTGACCTTGGGCAAGTCAGTTAACCACTATCTGCCTTAGTTTCCTCATTGGCAAAAAATTATTGTACAGATAAAAAACAATAATATTTGTAAAGCACTTTGTAAAACCTAAAGTGCTCTATGAATGCTAGTTGTCACAAAGTTTATTGGTGGGTCATAGTGCCATAGTGACAATTATACAGTTAATGCAGTTTTCTGGGATGGAAAAAATCCTTGGGGGACTCTGGGCTAGTGACATCTTAGCGAGTGACTGCTCAAAGCAAGGATACCTAGGCATGTTCCATAGTAGATAGAAGTACCCTGTTAGGGAAGAGTTTCCTGCCTCACTAGAGTATCCAAGGTTTGAAGCACTTCCCTCTATGTGGAAAGTTCCAGTTCCTGCCCTCAAGGAGCTTGCAATTTAATGAAGACAATACGCAAACAAATATATACAAGGCAAGCTATATACAGGATAAAGGGGAAATAATTAACAGAGGGAAGGCACTGGAATTAAGAGGAGTTGGAGAAGGCTTCCTGTAGGAGGTGGGATTTTAGGACTTAGAGGATGTTAGGTAGTTAGATGTTAGGACTTAGAGGAAGCGGGGGAGGTCAGTAATCGTAGTGGAGGAGGCAGAACATTTCAAGCATGGGGAACAGTCAGATAGAATGCCCAGAGCCAAGAGATGGAGTATCTTTTGGGGGGGGCGGGGCAGGGCAGGGCAATTGGGGTTAAGTGACTTGCCCAAGGTCACACTGCTAGTAAGTGTTCTGTGTCTGAGGCCAGAGTTGAACTCAGATCCTCTTGACTCCAGGGCCAGTGCTCCATTCACTGTGCTACCTAGCCGCCCCCCAACCCCCCTGGAGTATCTTGTTTGAGGAACAGCCAGGAGGCCAAAGTCACTGGATCAAAGAATGTATGTTTGGGATTAAAGTGTAAGACTAGAAAGCTAGGAAAAGGCTAAATTATGGAGAGCTTTGAATGCCAAATAGAGCATTTTGTGTTTAATGCTTCTGGAGGCAGTAGGAGAGCACTGGAGTATATTGAGTAAGGGGAATGACATGGTCTGACCTGTGCTTTAGGAAAATCACTTTAATGACTGAATAGAATTGGATGCATTAGAGTGGGGAGAGACTAGAGGCAAGTAGAGTTGCCAACAGGATATTACAATAATCATGGTTCAAGGTGATGAGTGCTTGTGCTAGAGTGGGCGGTGTCTCAAGGAGAGAAGGGGTCATAGTAGAGGGATAGTGCTGAGGTCAAATCAATGAGCCTTGGGAATGAGCCTTGATATGGGGGATCAGAGATTCCAGGATGACTCCTAGGGTGAGATCCTGAGGGTCTGGGAGGATGATGTTGTCCTCCACAGTAATGGGGAATGGATCAGTTCTCAACCTGGAGTTTGTGAACTTGTTTGTAAAAATATTTTTATAATGATCCACTCAATACAATTCCTAAGGACTTATGGTTCTATTTTATTCATTTAATAACATGTTCCTGAGAAGGGGTTCATAGGCTTCACCAGGCTGCCAACAGAGTCTTGCAAAAAAAGCTAAGAACCCCTGTTCTAAAGATATTTAGTTCATAATGTCCTGAATGTGAAAAGCTAATCCACTTCTTCATTTTATACATTTAGGAAATAGAGGTCCATACTAGTTCAGTGAATTGTTCTGACTCTAACACTATTCTTGTGACCTTAGATAAACCTCTCTAAGCCCAATTTTTCTCATCTTTAAAATGAGGGGGTTGGAACAGATGAGATCCAGAGTCCCTTCTAACTCTAAATTTCTTGTGAGTGTAGCTCTTGTGTGCTATTACATTGTTTTGGGGGGTGCTATACATCTCAGGGGGTCAAATGGGCTTATTTGGCCCTCCCTGGCTGGAGGCTTGTATCTTTTCCTATTAACATGATAGTCCAGAGACTTTATTGGATTGTGTCATTTCCACTTTAGAAGTGAAAAAGGGCCTAAGTGGATGAGATACAGCATGAGACAGAGAGGAGGTAAGAGGAGGAGGGAAGGGGTCATGGTGGAGAAAGATAAAATAGGGGCTCTGTGACTTGGGTAGTAGGAAGTTGGGGAAGGAGTGAAGCTCAGGACCTGTAGACCTAAACTCTTTACCTTCCAAGCTAGTGATTCATTGTTCTTAGTAACTAATGCTTTTGCCCTTTAGTGAGGTGAGTAAACATACAGGTACAGACTTATTTCTTTATTTTGGCTAAAAAAAAAAGCTGTAAGTATCTGTGATTGCCAACCCTGGATTTCTACCTTCTACGTCTGTCATATTTAGAGACATAATTAACTGAAACTGCCTGGAGCAAATTCAGTCGGGGGTGGGAGTGGGTGCCATGACAAGCCGGAGACCCAGAGACTCAGAGGAGTAAAGTTTCTTCCTGTGGTCTCTTGAAGAGTTAGGATGGGACCTAGGTCTCCTAATTCTAAATCTGGAACTTTTTCAATTATGACCCCCACCCCAACTCTTGCCTCCCCAATAACCTGTATTAACATCTTCTTTGACATGTTGCCATGTTCCACCCCAGCCTTTCCCCTTCCCCCCCAAACCCTCTACCCTTCCGCCTTTTGCTTTAGAAGCAGAAATCTAATCAATACTAGCATTGCTTTTGGGATTGCCCTATAGCACCCCTCACTATCTCACTGACTTCACCCTTCCAGGACTGACACTCCCCCGTTGAAATGTTAGCTCCTTGAGGACAAGGACCATATCCTTTTTCACTTGCACTTAGCAACAGGCTTGGCACACAGTGGGTGCTTCATAAATGTTTTTTTTAATTAATTCAATACATTTGATAATTATTTAATATTTCATCATAATTAATCTTCCCTAAAGAGCCCTTTGCATTGCAGCATCCTGGAGCCCTCTAGCCAAGTTTCCATTGCATCACTTTGCTGGTTGAATGGAAAGTGTCAGGGTAATCCAATGTCTCTGCCTCCTTCCTTCTTCTATCCTGCCAATCCTTACTCCTGGGCACACTTAACCCTTAGCTGGAGGCATCCCAAGTTCTAAGATAGACTCCTAGGCAGGAGAAATACAGGCACTTTATACTATTGCGCAGTGGGGAAAAAACCAAGGACTTGATGTTGGATGACCTGGGTTTGAATCCTGACTCATCTATTTTTCCTGAGATTATTGGAAAGTCAAAGGATTTGGGCCTGAAAGGTATGAATGAAAAAGTATTTCTTAAATACCTACTATGTTCTGGGAACTGTGCTAGACTGCTGGAAATATAAATACAAAAGTGAGACAGTCTCTGATCTCAAGGAGATATATTCTAATAGGGAGATGCAGTACATATAAGGAAACTGACCAGGAGCGGGGTTTTGATGGAATCACTGGGACTTTAAGTGGGTGGTCTTTTGTCACATCATGTATGTCATTTATACTTTCCAGTAGACGTGACAGCTTTGATCTGATTCCTGTAGGAAGAGGTGGAAGGGGAAAAGGGTAGTGGTTAGATAGATTGAAAGATAGATAGATAGATAGATAGATAGATAGATAGATAGATAGATGATAGATAGATAGATAGATAGATAGATAGATAGATAGATAGATGTATAGATAGATATCCAGGGGAATGTGTCCATGCTGTATAGGTCCTGGTTTCCTGGCAGATGGTTGGGTGCGGTTTGATAAACATAAGGTTGGGGTTGATTAGATACAGCAGGTTCAGTGAGTGTTCATTCGCTCACCCACCAGAGTCTGTAGTTTGAAACTTTAATGTGTTTGATAGAATTTAAAAGGTAGAGTCAATCAATAAACATTTATTAAGAGCCTACTGAAAAAAAGCACTGTGCTGACGATACAAAAAGAGGCAAAAGACATTTCTGTTCTCAAGGAGCTATCGATCTAATGGAGGAGACAATATGCAAATAAACATATAGAAGGCAAGCTACAGTCAGAAAAAATAGAAAATAGTTAACAGAGGGAAGGCACTGGAAGTAAGAGGGGTTGAAGAAGTCTTCCTGTAGGAACAGAATTTTAGTTGGGACTTAGAGGAAGCCAGGGAGGTCATTAGTCAATGAAGAGGAGCGAAAGCATACCAGGCATGGGGGAAAGCCAGAGAGAATGACTGGAGACCAGGAACTTCCCCACTGGAAAACCAAAGCTAAAAGAGTTACCTCCTCTCAGGCTGGTACCTTAGAGCTCATTTAGTGCCACATCTTTATTTTGCAGGGAGGAAGCTGAGGCCCAGAGAAAAATAAATTACCCAAATTCTCCTAGCCAGAAAGTACAGCTTATTTTTTCTATTATAACATCTTGCCTCATTTTTACCTACCTTAGCCTCAGTTTCCTCACCTATAAAATGAAGATAATAATATTTGTATAAATTACCTGTCAACTTGTAATCCTTAAAGTGCTCTATAATTATAAATTGTTGTAGTATCATGATAAGCCCTGCTTCACTTTTCTCAGTCCCCCAGGCTTAGAATCCTGCCACTGAATCTCAGCCTCAGTCCTTTCCACCTGCTGCCCGACCTCTCTTGACTCTGACCACCTATGTGGCCATCTGGAACACTGCTTATCATTGGCCATTACATTCAATGAACACTTAGGAAGCTCTAATTATGCAAGATACTCTGCTGGGCACCGGCATGACAAAGATGAAAGGGGGAAGGGAAAGACCAAGTTTTTATTAGGTACCTACTATGTGCCAGCACTTTATAAATGTCTCATTTCATAACAATTATTAATAATAGCCAACATTTAATAGGGCTAACTATGTGCAAGACACTCTGCCAAGTGCTTTACAAATATTACTTTATCTGATCCTCACAACTACCCTGGGAAGTAGGAGATGCTGTTATTATTCCCATTTTATCACTGAGGAAATTGAGGCAGACTGTATTTATAGTAGAATGGACTATTATTGTGCCATGAGAAATGATGAAATGAACAGTTTCACAGCAAACTGGGAAGACCTCCATGAAACTGAAGCAGACTGAAGCAAACAAAATTAGAACAATTTACACACTGATAACAACATTAGAGAGAAAAATGACTTTGAAAGGCGTTAGAACTCTAGTCAACACAATGATAAACCAAGGGTCAAAAGAGTGGAGATGAAACACACGGCTTACCTCCTATCAGAGTGCTCTTGAAGAAAACATAGTAAGGAACATACATTTTCAGACATAACCAAGGAGGGAATTTGTGTTACCCTCTACGTTTTAGAATTTTTTCTTTAATTTGCTCAATGGAGAGCAGGGAAGACTAGTAGGACAGACAGATAATAAAAGAAATATATATTATATATATGTGTAGAGATGTACATATATATTACATATATAATCATTCTTCGGGTTGTGGAGGGAAAGGCATTCATGGACAAATTTAAGTGATATAAAAACAAAACACATTATTTTTTTAAAAAAAGATATAAATAATGAGACTATAGTAAGAAAGAATTAAGCTAGCAAAATGATTCTATTGTTACTAAATTCACCAAATCATGTACAGTGATACTTTGATTGATGTATTTCTTAGGGCCAAAGTTGCTTTTAACAAAACTGATCATGTCCTGAAAGAGGCTTGGGGAAACCCAGAGTCTTCTTAGAATTGGGTCAATGATGGCAATAATAAAAATGATTATTGCATTATTGTCTCATGGGTAGTTCAGAAATTGGGCCTGATTACAGCCCTGACTGAGAGAGAGCCTGCATTCCTAAGGATCTCCTAGCATAGTCACACAAGGCCCTGACAAGGATTAGTCTACTTGCAAACCTCTAAGTCAGTGGTCCCATCACATGAAAAGCAGTAAGTAACTCAGACTGTAGAGTGCTTTAGATAATAAAATAGTATTCAAAGACTCATTCTGAGGTCACATTGTGATCTCCCAGATAAGACTGTTCCCTCCAATGATGCAGATCGATACTCATCCATGCCTGGCCATCCACTGTGACTCAGGACCATGATATCCCATCATTTTGTCACAAGAGGTCTGCCTAACATGGTGGAGACCTTTCTCACATTCCTTTGGCGTCATTAGAATATATCGATAGAGAAGATGGACTGCCCATTGGTCATCTCTCATTCTTGTGATGTGATCAGCCCTTTGCTTTCACTTAAACATTTATTTAATGACATCCTTTATGCCTTCCCTCCTTCATAATTCCTTCTTCATAACATTGGTCTCATTGATTTGGTTACTGTAATATGT
Source organism: Gymnobelideus leadbeateri (assembly GCA_011680675.1). NCBI lineage: Eukaryota > Metazoa > Chordata > Mammalia > Diprotodontia > Petauridae > Gymnobelideus > Gymnobelideus leadbeateri. Next base: position 35,541 of record WOXC01004131.1, read on the forward strand.
TGCAGTTCACTCATACCCACCATAAACCTTTCCATTACCCTCTGGGCAAATGGAAAATAACACTTATCTTCAATTACTCAAATACTGTGTTTCCTAGCCACATAATAACTCCGGAAGATTAACAAGATGGGTCTTTGTTTTAGGGAGATTTGCATAAACTGACATGAAGTGAATTAAGAAGAAACAAGAGAATAATATATATATATATATATATATATATATATATGTACATATATATAATGGACACATTAATACAAATAATTAATAAAATTAAAAACCATCAGAACTCAAATCAATGCAATTACCGATCTTTTTTTTTTTTTAAGAGGGGAAGGTAGGGCAGTTAGGGTTAGGTGACTTGCCCAAGGTCACACGGCTAGTTTTGTATTGTTAAGTGTCTGAGGCCTTTTCCTTAAGTGTTAGATTTAAACTCAGGTCCTCCCCACTCCAGGGCTGGTGCTCTATTCACTGCACCACCTAGCTGCCCCCTGCAATTACTAATCTTAAAGAGGTAGAAGATGATTGCTTTAGACTGAAGCATATACTTTCAGACAGTTTATTATTTTTTTTTTAAAGCAATTGGGGTTAAGTAACTTGCTCAAGGTTACACAGCTAGTCATTGTTTATGCGTGGGTGCTCATTTTCTGAGGCCGGATCTGATCTCGGGTCATCCCAACTCCGAGGCCGACGCTCTTACTCACTGCGCCACCTAGCCACCCCTTTAGGGCAATTGGGGTTAAGTAACTTGCCCAAGGTTACACGGCTAGGTTTTTGTTTGTGTGGATTAAGTGTCGGAGGCGGGCTCCAAACTCAGGTCCTTCTGACTCCAGGGCCGGCACTCTATTCACTGCGCCACCTAGCCGCCCCCTTTCAGGCAGTTTACTGATTTGTTTTGCTTGTGTTTGCGTTTTTTTTTTTTTAATTGGTAGAAGGCAGCCTTCATTTTACCTATAAGCAAAAACCTATAAAGAGATATAGAAAATATGTAAAGCACCCAAATGCCACATAAAACCCCCTCAGAAGTTCAGCTTGCCATCAGGGCAACTCTTTGACGTTTTGGTAGATCCCTAGCTCCTCCATAAATCCCAGCACAGATCGTCTTCTCCCCAAAGACTTGTTGTGCCTTCTTATGGTTTAGGAGTCCTGTGGCAGACAACCATTCTTTGGGACTGCTGGACATGTAACTCCCTTTCCCATAAGAACTACACCAACAAAATCACTCACTATAATGGTGGGGATGGAAAGTTCCAGATCTCTTGGCCTGTCTCTCTTACCATTTTATTACTCTGCTGTCATAGGTGGCAGATATTCTTTTCTTTAAATAAGGTCCAAAGCTTAAGAAATCCCAATCCTTCACTGGAAAATATGGAATTATTTTTTTTAAGCAATTGGGGTTAAGTAACTTGCTCAAGGTTACACGACTAGTCATTATTTATGTGTGGGCGCTCATTTTCTGAGGCCGGTTTCAATCTCGGGTCATCCCAACTCCGAGGCCGACGCTCTTACTCACTGTGCCACCTAGCCACTCCTGGAATTATTTTTTTAAAGGAAAATATGGAATTCAGAATTTGGGGCTACTCATGAAGCAAACCCACTGTCATCCCAGAATTCTCTCTTCTCTGGTTAGAAGGTCAGATTCTGGGTTAATGCTGTCTAGGAAATTAAGGCTGGGGTTCAGGAACATTGCCCATGAATTAACCTCATGAGCCACATGGAGAAGTCCATATCTGTTTATGCCCTGTGCTTCTGCATGAACTCATTGCCATGGTTGTTGCCATTTTTTAGGTCAAGAATGTCCACTCTCAGCAATTCTTTCAAATCATACCAACAAGTTTATGTTTAACTTACCACAATTTTCCATAAGTTTCTGGGGAATATAGTGGATGAATCAGGACTCCTTTCCCTCTCACCTTCAAAGAGAGGCAGAAAGGAAAAGGCAAAGTATCATAAAAGAAGAAAGAAGTAATTCTTCCTCATTATATGTGAGGGTTCTATTAGGCCAGGGTAAGTTCCAGGAAGGACAGTGATATGGAAACATGCATTAGACAATAGCTAAAAAATAAAATTCAAAAGAAAAGAAAAACTTTCTAACAACTAGAACTATCCAAAAGTTGAATAAACTGCCTTAGGGAAATAGGGTTCCCTCTCACCACCAAAGATTGGAAGATCATTTGTTAAATATGTGGTAAAATGGCTCTTGTTGTTGTTGTTAAGATATGGGTTTTCCTGAACGGTCTCAAAGTCTTATTCCAAAATCAGTGTTTGTAGTTCAGAGCATCTTATTAGGGAAGAGTATTCCCAGCATGGTCAATTGATCAATCAAGAAGCATTTATCAACTACCTATCTTTAAGGCACACGTATTTCAATTTGGACAGAATAGAAAATCAACCAGTGGATTCATATTCAACTCTACATAGAAAAATGGACTTTGTGGACTCAAGCACTAGTAGAGTAAGGAAACAAATCCCCAGAAAATTCAGGGGAGGAGAGAAAGGGTTTCAGGAAGGCATCCCTCCCTTGTGTTGCAGGTGAAGCATCTCTATTCTTGGTGTGTGCATAGCTTTGCCTTCCACTCTTCCTTGTTGATGTCCAGGGTGTCTACTGCTTATTAGCTCCATCCCACATCTGCTCCTGTGAAGTCTGGGAAACTTGTCAATATATTGCCATAGTTGTCTTCTGCTGAAGCCCTGCTATCTGAGGTTTTCTGTTGGTTTTCCTGCTGCTTCTGCTCTTTTTTCCTTAGAGATTGAAGGACCACCGATCTCTGGCTAATCAACATATCTTCAAGTCTGTTGCTAGCCATGTCTACAGGCCCTCCAGGAAGCGATCTAACCTTGCTAACTCACCCATTGCAAAATACTTTAACAAGTGTTGATCTAATCTTTGCTAGTGAGGAAGAATCTACTATCTTCTGATGAAGTCTACTCCCCATAGGAAGTCCTTAACTCTCATTTTTTATCTGGATCAGGATAGGTGAATTCCTTTCACCTCCTCCCTGCCCCAGAAAGTAGACTGTAGGCAGTGTTCTACAATTTGTGATGAGTCTTTCTGAGATTGGAAATTAACAGCTATAATAATAGGCTGTCATACTGACATAGAGTGTGTGAAGTAGACAGAGAAATAAGACTTTGATTGTGGAGATCCTGAATTCATATTTATATAGTGTTTGAAGGTTTGCAAAGTACTTACCTTAAAGAAACCTATAGGTACAGGTAATATAAATATGTGAAGCACTTTGTATATCTTAAAGCACCATATAAGTACTGGATATTATGATATTATTTCAGGTTTTGTTCTGTGCTCTATGGGGAGTCCACAGGCTTCTCTTTTTTCATCAGGAGCTATTAGTCCATTTTTCTTCACATTATAATATTTGTTAAGAGAGTCTTGTATTCTCTGAGGTTTTATTCATTCTTTTTTATGGCTTTAGTATCTTCTTTGTCAATTTATCTGCTTGTGAAGCAGGCTTTTTCCTATAGAGATCTCAGTGCTCTTCCTTTTCTTCTTCCTCCTCTTCCCTTTTTTCTTCCTCCTTCTCCTCCTTTTCTTTATCCTTCGCTTCCTCCTTCTCTTTATTCTTCTTCTTATCCTTGTTATTATGGTTACCTCTATATGACATTAAGCTCCCCACCCATATATTACTACCAACTGTTAAAAGCCCAACCTGGCTAACTCTTGGTTTGTCAAGGTCTTATTTCCATTCTCTCCATCATTTGTCCTATTCCTACATCTCCCACTGCCTATCAAGAAACAATATCGTGAGCTTAAAACCCTGAGAAAGAGACAAGGTCATAAAGACAGGTACCAAGAAATGAATGGACTCAGACCACCAGGATAGCTGCAAAAGATAGAAAAAAGAAAAGGGGGTGGGGGAGGAAACTTCAGGAAGTATACTGTTCTCAGCTAAGGAAGGCAGTGGCTAGTCAGCAGAGGTAGAACCATTTTTCTTAGAGTCTTTTAGAAATGGTGATTTTTTTTTTATAAAGCAATTGGGGTTAAGTAACTTGCTCAAGGTTACACAGCTAGTCATTATTTATGTGTGGGTGCTCATTTTCTGAGGCCGGATTCGATCCCGGGTCATCCCAACTCCAAGGCCGGCGCTCTTACTCACTGCGCCACCTAGCCGCCCCAGAAATGGTGATTTTTTAAAAAGTCTCTTTTGAACTTAACTTAAACTCTCCAAGCAAGGGGAAACCCCTTTAAATCTAAATCCCTTTACCCTGTCCCACTGCTTTCATTCCTTTGGTGCTCCCTAGGGTCCACCAAGTCATAGTTAACACAATTTCCTAAGTTTTCCCAGGCTGGCATTTGACATGTTTCCTCAGACACCAAAAGGAGGAAGTGCAGTTTCCTGTTGTATTCACTCCCTGTTCTCTATCATGGCTCTGACTGTATTTATGTCCAGGGGCAGCTGCTGTCCTACCTGTCCAAGAGGGCCTGTCTCATGGCCATCCTTTTGTGCCCTCCCCAGACTTTGCAGCTGTGTCTGAATTCCTTCCTTCCTTCCTTCCCTGCCCACATTCTTTAGGGCAAAAAAGCAACAACCTATTTGGAATTTTTTTTAATGACCCCAACTAGATTAGAGGTCCAACTTTATTCTTTCCCAAGGGACAGAATCATTGGAATTTTAATGCACAAAGGCATAACATAGTGCAGTAGAAACTGTGCTGAAGTTAAAGTCGGGAGATGTGGATTTTAATCCTGACTCTGCCAAGTGCCAGCCGTGTAACTTTGGGCAAATTGCTACAGCTAGTGGGGCTCAGTGGTAGGAGCGTTGGGTTTGGAGTCAAGAAGACATGAGTTCAAATGCAGCCGCAGACACTTACTAGCTGAGTGACCTTGGGTAAGTCACTTAACATCTGTCTGCTTTGGGTTCCTCAATTCCAAAATGAAGATAATAATAACACCTACCTTCCAGGTAGGATCAAATGAAATAATATGTAGAAGGCACTTAGGACAGTGCCCGGCAAAGAGCAGGTGCTTTTTAAAGGCTTGTTCCCTCCCCTTCCCTTCCCTACATCTCTCTGAACTTTGTTTTTCTCATCTATGTGATTGGAGATAACGGCACTCTCAAACTCACTGGGCTGTGGTTAGCACAGCCCTTGGGAGAGCTCAAAATAATATAAATATCATTCAAATATCTGAATAGATCTGTGATCTCATGAGAGTGAATATATGCTCCAATAATGTAGATTGTATCCCATCCATGCTTGTACCTTCTGCGTGACTTCTGCCTCTGATTTCCCATAATCTGACCATATGGGTACCTTCCTGGCTTTCTTTGGGCCCCTAAGAGGAGCCCATGGTCTACTGGTTATCTCATTTTCAACATGTAATAAGATGATCCCCTTTGAGCAAATACATGCTTGACTCCTTTACTCTGATTCTTCTTTGAAGTTCTGTATTTGCTATGTCATTCAGTCAATAAACATTTATTAAGCACTTACTATATGCCTGGAACTGGGGATTAAAAAAAAGCAAAAGACAGTCCCTGTACTCAAGGAGCTCATAGTCTAATGGGGGAGACAACAAGCAAAGAAATATAAGCAATCAAACTATGTACAGGATATACAGGAAATAATTAAAAGAGGGAAGGCACTAGAATTAGGAGGGATTGGGAAAAGCTTTCTGTAGAAGGTGAGATTTTAAAGAAGATCTGAAGAAAACCAGGGGAGGCAGGAAGTAGAAACGAGGAGGGAAGCATAAGGGACAGCCAGAGAAAATGCCTGTAGTCTGTGGAGCCAAGATGGCAGAGGAAAGGCAGGGACTAGCCTGAGCTTTCCCCCAAATCTCTCCAAATACCTTTAAAAATGACTCCACACAAATTCTAGAGCAGAAGAATCCACAAAATGATGGAGTGGAGCAGATTTCAAGCCCAAGACAACCTGGAAGGTCGGCAGGAAGGGGCTGCTGCACCTAGGTGAGAGTGGAGAGCAGTATAACAGCAGTCCAGGACAGTGTAGACCATGCCCCAGGAGACCTGGAGGAAGCCTTGGGCTGACTGGATCACTGGCAGCAGTGGTGGTTTCCAGACCTTTCCAGACCTCTCAGCCCACAGATGCCAAAGACAACGTAGAAGATCAGCAGGAAGGGATTTGCACCTGGTGAGAGTGAAGTGCAGTCCAGCCTCGGCCAACCAGGAGCAGGCCTTGGGAGCCACTGGATCAGCTTCAGCAGCCACTGCTTCCAGAGTTCTCAGCCCACGAACTGTAAGGGGGTTGAACCACTGGTCTGAAGGATATTATAAGGGTCTCTTTGCTGGCTTTGAGGCAGGACTCTGTTGTTTTGCCAACACTTGCATCTGGGTCGCAGTCCTGGGTGGCAGGTAGTCCCAGGGCAAGGAGGAGCACTAGCACAGCAGAGCTTGTGGCCACAGTGGAGGGGAGACCCTCCTCACAGTTCCAGGGCAGAAAAGAGTGCTTGTAGTCAAGAGACAGACCAGAGCACAGGCCAGGAGAGGAGTAAACACCTCTCCTTAGATCCTAATCTTGGAAAATGCCTATAGTTAAAAGATTGCTCTTATTTGTGGAGCAGTGGACTGAAGGGTACATGGTGGGGAAGAAGGTGTTAGAAGACTAAAATGGTAGTGGGGAGGGATGGGGGAAGATTGTGTTATTTAGGTTATAAAGGGCTTTGAACATCAAGCAGAGGGTTTTGTCTTTGATCCTGGAGGTGATAGGGAGCCTCAGGAGTTTATTGAGTAGGTTAGGGATGCCATGGTCATACTTGCTATGTGCTGCAGCCTGCCCATAGCCACCATCTGCCTCTCAAATGAGCCATCACTTCTTATAGCACGGTAGTATTTCATAGTGATCATATACCAATGACTAGTTCAATAATTCCCCAATTGGTGGGCATCGCCTCAATTTCCAGTTCTTTGCCACCACAAAGAGAGCTCCTATAAATATTTTTGAACATGTAGATCTCTCTATTGCCTTCTGAGTGACAATCATTCTTAATTCTTTGGAGACTCTAGTGGTCCATGACTCACAGCCATAATGATATACATATTATTATAAAATAATGATGGAGCAATTAGTCCAAAAGTCTCACAAACATGAGGGTAAGGAATTGAGGTCTGGAGGTGTTTAGCTTATCTGAGGCTGTATACCCAGGTGTTGGGAAGATGAAAAATGAACTCAGTTCTTTGGAGTCCCAATCCTAAACCCAATATAGATCCGTTGAGTTAAAGATAAAAGGAACTTTGGACACCAGCCTCCCTCATTTTTATTTATTTTATTTTATTTTTTAGAGCAATTGGGGTTAAGTAACTTGCTCAAGGTTACACGGCTAGTCATTATTTGTGTGTGGGTGCTCATTTTCTGAGGCTGGATTCGATCTCGAGTCATCCCAACTCCGAGGCTGGTGCTCTTACTCACTGCGCCACCTAGCTGCCCCATCCTCCCTCATTTTTAGATGAGGAAACTGAGGTCTAGATAAATTAATTGACTTTCCAGGGCCTCATACACCAAGAAAGAAGTTTTTATCCAAGAATATCCTCTTTTTCCCCCCCTCCCATTACTTCATTTCTTTGTATTTCCTTGTTTGGGGGAATATAGTGTTCACCAGTCTGAATCTCTATAATGAAATACTTCCCAGTTGTACACACTCATGCATATATAATTAAAAAACAAAAACAAACCAAAAATTTTGTTAATACAAGTATTTTGAGAGAAAGGAGAATGACTGGTAGTTAATATTTTTGTTAACTTGAAAGTAATTCATTTTGTTCCAACTCTCCTTCCCCTCTCCCTGATTTTCCTTCCTAAGATGTACAAAGAAATAAATATTACCACACATGCAAGCCACCAGCTTGAAAAAAGTAATGTGAGCTTTAGAGCTAGTTTATTTTGCTGAAAGACACACACACACACACACACACACACACACACACACACACACACACATCTAGCAATGTAGGAAAAGGCAATGACCTATGAACTTTCCAGGATTATCTAATGTAGCCAAAGGGAACGATATTTAGCATCTAACTGGTAACTAGATTAAAGATCTGTGTTGGGGAATGTCATAGGAATAATAGAATTTTAGAGCTGGAAGAGGGCCTTAGATTGTCTAGTCCAGAAGTATCATATATGCCATCTGCAACACTCTTGAGTGCAGTCTGAACTAGATTAAAATGTAATTAGGAAATATTTAACAAAATAAAAACACAACAAAACACAGATAATATTAACATTTTCTAAGTCAAAATGCAGCCTGTAGGGGTCCATGTGTATGGTTGGGCAGTCCCCATTTCTGGTCCAGTCCAACTACCTCATTTTACTGAAGAGGAAAACAAAGGCCCCAGAGAGGTCTTAGTGACTATTTTTTCTTAAGTACTTTAAATTTTACAAAGCACTGTCTTTGCAACAACCCACTGGAGAAGGTAGTGTAAGTATCAGTACTGTTATTACTATTTTATATTTGAGGAAAATAAAATTCAGAAAGTTTTTGTTTTTTTACTTTTTGGAGGGCAATTGGGGTTAAGTGAATTGCCCAAGGTCACGAGGCTAGTCTTTGTGTTAAGTGTCTGAGGCTGGATTTGAGCTCAGGTCCTCCTGACATCAGGGCCGGTACTCTATTCACTGAGCCACCTAGCCATCCCTAAAGTTCAGAAAGTTTATGTGACTTACCTAAGATCACACAATTAATAAGTAACAGACATAAGATCTGGATCCAAGACTCAGTTTCCTCATCTGCAAAATGAGCTGGAGAAGGAAATGGCAAATCACTTCAGTATCTTTGCCAAGAAAACCCCAAGTGGGATCATAAAGAGTCAGACACCAATGAAAATAACTAAACTACAACAGAACCTCTGACTCCAAGTCCAGTATTCTCTTGCCTATCCCACACAAGAAGTATATTCCCAGTGAGAAACTGGGAGAAATCACCAGATTCCCAGACCACCAGAAATTACCAGACCACCAGAATCTCTTCCTCCTTGTGAACTATTATCGGTGTTGCTTTTTTTTATGTATCAGTATCTTTTCTCTCTAACAAGGCGGAAAACTATGAAGGCAGAGATAGGTCTAACTTCTAAAATTTCTTCCATAATGCTTATCACAATGGTTTCTTTATATGAGATACTGAATAAATATGTGTTGATTAATTGAGTTATCTGATAATATGGGTTTGTACTGAAAGTATATCCTGTATTATGTTATTGACAACAATGATGTTTTGCAATAAAAAGAAGAGGTAAAGTCTGCAAACTTTTCAACTCAATTCAACAAATAATTATTAAGTATTTACTCTGGTATGGAAAGGGGGAAGAGAATATGCATTTATTAAACATCTGCTTTATTCCAGGCACTGTGCTAAGCACTTTACAAATAAAAATAATAAAAAATACAAATAATTTCATTTGATCTTCACAATAACCTTGAGAAGTAGGTGCTTTTATTATCTTGTAAACCAGTTAGACATGGTTCTAGCAAACCCTTGGAAAGAACTAATAACTGAGGGGGATCAGAGAAGACCTCAAGTAGGAGACAGCATTTGAGTTGTGCTTTTGAAAGAAGCTAGGGGTTGTCTGAGGCTCAACCTTTCTTAGAGGTGCTACCATGGAAATGTGAGGTACTGTCCATAAAGGGACACTTACAGAATTCTCCAAGTGTCTATGACTTTGAAAAGGAGGGCTATCATACCAGAGAGTCTGGAACATTAGTCAAGACTACACCCTGGACTGTCTCCATAGAGAACTGAATAATGGCTGGTGGTCCTCAGCCAATGAACAGACTTGAATGAAGCTTGTGGAGCCCAAGACACAGACAGGAACCGAGCAGGAAAAGGCAGATCTGAGACAAGGTCAGGTGTGAATGGAACCAGCAGATTGCAGAAGAGCTAGCAAAATAAATATACTTGGTCCTCCTTTCTTTTTCCTTTATCTATTCTTGGCTGAGCTAGCTATCCTCTGAACTAATCACTGGTATTCCCTATTCCCCATCAGCAAGAGGAGGGAGAAAAAGAAGTGAGGGGAAAGTAACCATTTTGTTCCTTATGAATTGTAGCCCCGTGCAGCCACTGTTTTGATGAATTATTTCCGATTGTTCATTTTTGCTTACTGTATCATTCGATATTGTTTTGAGCTCTTCCATGGCCTGGAACCGTTTCATAGTTTTCTTTAAGACTTTAAATGGAACAGTTTTGACATTGTTGTTTTCTGAGTTTGTGTTTTGATCTTCCCTGTTACTATAGTAACTTTCTATGGTCAAGACCTTTTTCTGTGGTTTGCTCATTTTCCAGTCTATTTCTTGACTCTTAACTCTATGCTAAATCTTGACTTTTAACTCTATGCTGAAGTGGGGCTCTGCTTCTGGAATGGAGGGGGCACTGTCCCAAGTTTCAGATTATTTTCTGGGCAGCTGTTTTCAGAGGTAATTCTGGGGATCTGTAAGTTTTTGGTTCTTCCAAGGTAGTATGATCTAGGGAGAGGAGTGTTTGCTATTCTCCTGTATTGTTCACTGGTCTGTGAGGGACCACAAGGACTCTTTCCCACTCTGGAACTGTGAGCAGGGTCCCCACTTACCTGATGTGCTAGTACTCTTCCTCACCCTGGGACTGAGACTCAGGACTACAATCCAGATCCAAGTATGGGCAATGCAACAGAATCCTGCCCCTGGTGACAGTAATCCTTCCCCTGGTGCCTATAATCTCCTCACCAGTTGTCTGGCCCTCCTTACTGTCTGTGGACTGAGAGGTCTGGAAAATGTCACTGCCTACCTTGATTCAACGGCACCCTCCTCTCTATTTCTTGGGGCCTGGTTGGTGCTGCTGCAGCCTATGCTGGACTATGCTCTACTCTCACCCTGAGGCAACAGACCTTTCCTGCCAACCTTCTGAGTTGTCTTGGACTGGAAAATTGTTTTCCTCCATCCTTTTGTGGGTTCTTCTACTCCAGAATTTCTTTTATGGCATCATTTAAAGGTATTTGAAGGGGCTTATGGGAGAGCTCAGGTGAGTCACAGCTCTTTCTTCCCCATCTTGGCTCCACCCCCTCAATTTGATATTGTTATGAAAACATGACCATCACCCTGAGCTTACATGGTTATTGGATGTTTGTAGTTCAAGCAAGAGAGAAGAGGGATGGGAGACATTATCTTTTCCCCTTAGCAGAAGCTGGAGGCAGGGGCCAGAGCCAATGAAAGAGCATGGGTTTGAAACTTTCATAACCTTACAGTGTCTGTGAATCTTGATCATCCCTTAGACATAGAGAGACCCACAAGGAAAAGTGAGCTGAAGAAAAGACCATGTGATGGTTGTAGGGAAGATACTAGCTGCCATTTTAGCCTGTTAAAGTTGTCCAACCATCCTTGGGTCTGTGTGCAGGCAAGATATTGGTGCCCTGGTTAGCCTTTCCTGATGGTAGAAGAGTCCTGGTACAAAGCCCAAACCTTATCACATACAGCAAGAGACTGACACATAGGAGCTCAGCTTTGGGATTTTTTTAAGAAAAGTTATTTTTCTTTTTGTTCTGTCATTGAGATTGTTAGATTTTATTTTAGTGTTTATTTTACATTGCCATAGTGACAATGAAAAAACACTGGGGACCCTCTTCCTATGGAGACATCTTTGATGATTTTTGAGTTTTGAGAGGATTTCTTGTCCAGTTTAGATTGATGCTGAGTGGAAGACTTTTTTTTTTTCTGATTCCTTTTTCTTTTTCTGATTCTCATTTTAAAAAGTCATGTTTACCCACTGAAATTTTTTCAGTCAACATTTTAAATGCTGGGGTTTTTTTAGATTTGTTTTATTTTATGTTTTGCTTCTGTCTCTACTTGGCATTTCCCTCTCTAATGATTAATTCTCTTCACCCATAGTAGAATGATAAATGCAAAATGCCTCTTTCAGTGCTTCTGACTAATATGTTAAATATTTGCTGATGAGCTTATGTCTATGTGCCGGTGATTTTAATTTGTTAGGGGCTGTTGCTTAGTAATATACCAATTGTTGATATATGAATCTAGTCATTCTAAATGCCTCCTTATGACCCTATGCATGTCAAGAAGAGCTGCTAATAACTTGTATGTTTGCTTTGTTATTTAATTTGCTACATATTAACTTCATGCAGCATTGCTTAGATGTGTTGTTATGGTATAACATTACCTGCCTGGTGTTTTAGTTTGGCCTGTTGGTTTTCAAAAAATGAACATCATACGTCAATTTATTGAATAAATGGGGGCTAAACTTGGTTGCAGGGGCAGCTGGGTGGCAGAGTAGACAGAACATTGAGCTTGGAATCAGGATGACGCATCTTCCTGAGTTCAGATCTGGCCTCAGACACTTATTGGCTTATTGACCTTGGGCAATTCACTGAACGCTATTTACCTTGGTTCCTCATTTGTAAATTGAGCTGGAGAAGAAAATGGCAAACTACTCCAGTATCTTTCCCAAAAAAACCCAACCTAAAAAGGGGTCATGGAGAGTCAGACACAACTGAACAACAAAAAACTTGTTTGCAGCCTATTATTGTGTTAATATAGAGGAATTTCTTGATATTAGGAGAAGACCTTGACTGTAAAAATGGAGGTATTATTAAAAACATTGAAAAGAGTTGAAATGTTTGGGGAACTGCAATATAATTTATAGCAGGGCTATGCCAGGTCATATGATTCAGGAAGTAGCTTGTGTACTACCAGACCTGTTTATTCACTCCAAAACTTCATTCTCTAGACCCCTTATGAAGAGTTGTTTGCAAAAATAGAGGTCTTAGTGAGCAAGGGGATCTTACCAACAGAACTCTGCTTGTGGGTAAGGCAGGAATTAAGTCTCATGTAAGAAAAAGAAACTTTACCCGTGGAGAGGTAAGGCTGAGGCTGGGCATCTCATTATTTCCCCTGGCTCAGTCCTAGAACACCCCAACTTCCCCTTGTCTATGGCTATCCCTAACCATTGTGCTTCCCACCATGACCACTTTGTTCAACACTGACCCAACCCCTCTTTCCAATTGCTCAGGGATGTACTTCCCATTTTTAATATAGCTTGTAAGACATTAATAGTTCTTTTGTAGCTTTGTTTCAGTTAAGATCATGTTTTCACAAAAGGCACGAACCAATTATTGGGGCTATACTACTCTGGCCTTCATCTCTGCCTCTTCCCCACAAGACATTCCTCCTTAGGAGCCACCGTGGGCTCTGAAAGGTGAGCTTTTCCTCATCTTGTCCAGACACAAGCCTCCACTTCACATCCTGGCTCCCAGCTCCAAACCATGCTGTAGCCCCCACCACACCTTCCACTCATTTTCCAGGTCCCCTTGTAGTCATACCCCATTATCATGTAAACTCCTAGAGGGCAGTAATAACAGTGATAATAGTGGGCAAGATTTTTGTATTTGTATCTCCAGAGCTTAGCACAGTGTCTGGAAGCCAGGTATGGCAGTCTATAGAATGTTTGGCCTTGAATCAGGAAGATCTGAGTTCAAATCCAGCTTCAGACTCTTATTATCTGTGTGGCATTGGGCAAGTCACTTAACCTCTGTCTACCTCAGTTTACTTATCTGTAAAATGGGGATAATAAAAAGCACCTACCTTACAGGGTTGTTGTGAGGATCAAATGAGATATTTGTAAAACACTTAGCACAGTGCCCCTGGCACATAGTAGGCACTTGTTTCTTTCTTCCTACTGCTTAATAAGTAATAATAGCTAGTATTTATATAGCTAGTACTCTGTGTATGTATGTGTATATATATATATAGATATATAAACATATACAGCACTAACAATATGTGTGTATATGTACATACATATGCATACCCACATATATTAGTATACATATATGTATATATATACTATGTATATGTCTATAAATGTGTATATACATCATATGTGTATATGTACTGTGTACCTATATATATATATATATATACACAGCACTAGCTATATGTGTGTGCACATACATATACTATATATGTATATAGTATATACACACAATATACCTATGTGTATATATATACATATATATACACACACACATATATATGTGCTTATATAAATACACACATATATCTATAACTATATCCTTCCATCTATCAGTCAGTCTCAGATAAGGAAACTGAGGCAGATAGAGTTTAAGTGACTTGCCCAAGGTCACACAGATAGTAAGTGTCTGAGGTAGGATTTGAATCAAGTCTTACCCACTGCACCACCTAGCTGCCTCTGTTTATTTTTCTAGATATCTATCTATTAATTGGCACTTGTTTTTACAATAAAACCTTATTAGTTCAAACTCTACCCATTCAAATTTATAATCAATTGAATTGGAGTTGTGTTGAAGTTTGTCTTTCATAGACAATGAAAATAAATCACGTAGGCCCTTCATAGATAACAAAAATAAATAGTTTAAGAATATTGAAGATACTTAAACTCTTCGAGACCTTAAGCACTTCAGAAACAAATATTTACATATAAACACTTCATAGAGTAACCAATGATTTCCTAGGAAACATTTTTAAAAGCAGCTTGACATATTGCATGCATATGAAATTGATGAGTCTTAGAAATGGACATGGAGAACAGAGGTCTCATCTTTCCTTAGGCTTTTTCAACTTGGTTTTGAATTTGGTATTGATTCTGCTTTTTGCTCCAGACATAGTTTTCTGTTTCTGGTCCTTCAGCTTCTCAACCTATATCCTGGTTAGCCTCAGTTACCTAGAAGCCTTGACTCACCATAGCACATGTCTGGTCCCACAAACCACTCAAGATGTATCTCTGAAATCCTCCTCTAGTAATCCTTTCCCTCCCCATTCCCTAAAGCTTGAAGCCTTTAGGAAACCTGACCCAGAAAATCTGCTCATGGTGGGTTCTGCTTTTGACTGTTCCTGGAGGGGTTTAAAACAATATAATAATAAGGGAGTATTTCTTTATAAATAATCTGTATTTGTAATAATTAAGATTTGAATCCATTTCCCTTTCCCTTACCTGTGAATCCCTCCCTCTTAGTTTGAATTAGTGAGATTCATAGTTATCAACTATATAAGGTTATATAAGGGTAAGGGGGCTGGCCCTGAGCATACCTATCCACCTAAAATGGAGGTACCCTGCTTCTCTCTATACCCTTCCCACATAGCTGTAAGTAGCCTCCTTTGGTTAACTATGTAGACAGAACAGGGTTCTTCTTTTAAAAAAAAAACCAAAAAATCTTCCAGAATGGGGCAGTTACACTTTGGGTTCCCTTCCTTGTACTGTCCAGGGGGTGGATTATCACACAGTTCATCACACCATGGGTGCCATGAACTGAACCAGTAGAGGTGATACTTCTGTCTTTTACTCTGGTCTATGGGTGTCTATTTCTATAGTTTCATTTGTCCTCCTTGGTTTCATGGTGGTGATCCCTATAGGACCCAGGGTTTCAAGCCATGGCCATCTTGCTATCAAGGAAGTCCTGAGAAGTCAGGGTGTCTGGTAGTTACATAAGGTACAACCAGACGGCTTCCTAGTGCTGGTGCTTGTGAGAGTAGGTGGTAGAAACTAGCCCTGGGTATACAGAAGGAAAGAGCATGTTATAATCAGCTTTTGAATATCAGTAATAATAATTAGCATTTATATGGAGCCTACTATGTGCCAGGCAGCACACTAAGTGCTTTACAAATATTGTATCATTTGGTTTTCACAACTCTGCAAGGTAGGTGGTATATTGTCCTCACTTTACTGTTGAGAAAACAGACAGGCAGAGGTTAAGAGACTTGCCCAGGGTCACACAGATAGTAAGTGTCTGAGGTCAAATTTGAACTCATGTCTTGAGACAGACCCCTGCTGATAGGGAGAGGTGTTCAGAAGCCAGCTCTGAGGGTTTTTGTATGGGAGATATAGTCCTGAACAGTCAGTGTTTTTCCCACCCTGACAGGGCCTATCTCCAACTCTGAGCTGGACCTGGCTACTCCTTGTTTCAGGAGTGTTTGAACTCCACTCTGCACCAAAAGCAATGGTGGCTGTCTGGGCTCACAAAGGCCCTGCCCCTTCCTCTTCACATCACCTTTGTTTGGTTTGGAACTGTTCTAGAAATGAGATGCCAGGACAGTTAGAGGGACTCTAGACAGAGGTTCCCTAGAACTGTCGAACGGAATGCTTAGGAGATGAAAAATGAAAGTAGAGATGAGAAACTGAGAGTTCTCTGTGGGCCAAAGCTCCAGAAACCAGTCTTCCCAGACTCCCTGAGAGGTTGTGAATATTATGGTAGAAGATGAACTTCCTCTGTTCCTGTCTCCCTCTCTTTCTATAGCCAGTCCTTTTGTTCTTCAGAATGGTTTCAGACAGAAGTAAGCCGTGATCAGCAGCTGTCAGTCAGCCAAGCACACAGGAGGGCAGTAGTGGGACGGAAGGGGAAGTCAGAGAAAGAAGATTTTATGGGATAAAGGGTTTGAATTGGTAAGAAATTTTAAATGATGCAGGTATGACTATATCACCCTCCTATTCACAACATTCCAGTGACTCCTCCATGGCCTCCAGCATCAAATACGAAATTCTTTGGTTTTTAAAGTCTTTAGTAATCTGACTCCTTCTTACTTTTCTGGCCTTCTTACCCCTCACTCCCTTCCACTCATTCTACAATCCAGACACCAGGGACACTAACCTGTTTGCTCTTCCACATGATGCTCTGTCTCTGGACTCTGGGCCTTTTCTCTGGCTGCCCCCAGGCCTGGATTGCTCGCCCTCCTGGCCTCCCTGGCTTCCTTCATGTCTTAGGTAAAATTCCACCTTCTGCAAGATGAATTTCTCAATTCTTCTGACTCTTGGCATCTCTTCCCCTGAGATTATTCCCAGTTTATCCTATATGCCTTTTGTTTGTGCCTCATTGTTTGCATGCTGTCTCTGCCATTAGATGGTAAATTTCTAGAGAGCAGGGACTGCTTCTTTAAAAAAAAAAAAACTTATTTAAATTTTAGTTTTCAACATTCGTTTCCACAAGATTTTGAGTTACAAATTTTATTCCCATCTCTCCCTTGCCCCTCACCCCAAGATGGCAAGCATACTGAATACCCCTTCCCCCAATCTGCCCTCTCTTATATCCCCTCATGTACCCCCCTCACTTACTTGTAGGGCAAGATGGATTTCTATACTCCATTGCCTGTATATCTTATTTCCCGGTTGCATATAAAAACAATTTTTAACATTTGTTTTTAAAATTTTGAGTTCCAGATTCTCTCCCTTCTTCCCTCCTCACCCACCCCAACTGGGAAGACAAGCAATTCAACTTAGATTATACATGTGTATTTATGCAAAACGTTTCCATAATAGTCATGTTGTGAAAGACTAACCACATTTCCCTCCATCCTAACCCCGCCTCCCCTGCCCATTTATTCTATTTTCTCCTTTGACCCTGCAGGAACTGCTTCTTGCCTTAGCATGGTGCCTGGCGCATAGTAGGCATTTAATAAATGTTAGTTGACTGAAAGACTGATTGCCAGTTTCAGGGAAAAAAAAAGAAGAAAAACAAGGGATATGATTTTTCAGTTCCAACAATAAAAAGAAAACAACTTTGAATTTGAGGCCACACAGGAGTGGGGGCAAGAGAGGGACTTCTCAAGAGTTCCAGTTCAGGAACGAGCCAGGTTACTGAGGCTCATACTCACTGGGATTCATCCAGATCTCTTGCCACCCACTTACCCACCCCCAAATTAAACAAACAATAAACTATCTAGATTTCCTCTGAATATCTAGAATGTTTTGCATCATATAAACAAAGTGGTTACTTGATTTTTTCCCCAATCCCACCATGTATTTGATGATGTGTAGATACAACCATATATGTGGTTCTTTCTTTTGATTTCCTTAACTTGGGCCAAAGAGAGAACAGAAATCTGACCAGAAATAGCCTATTTGAATATTGGCCCATTTGGCATCCACTGAAGACACCAAACGCTCTTGAGTGAGGATAGGGATAGGTATGGGACTTGTGGAAAGGAGTGGAAATTCCCTCTCCTTTTTTTTTTTTTTTTTTTTGCTTTTTGGAGGGGCAGTTGGGGTTAAGTAACTTGCCCAAAGTCACACAGCTAGTAAGTGTTAAGTGTCTGAGGCTGGATTTGAACCCAGGTCTCCTGACTCCAGGGCTAGTACTCTATTCACTGTGCCATCTAGCTGACCCAAAGTTTTTTAGTTGTTTTTTTTTTCTTTTTGGAAGGTGGAGAGCAGGGCATTTGGGGTTAAGTGACTTGTCCAAGGTCACATGCCTGGTAAGTGTCGTGTTTGAAATTGGATTTGAACTCAGGTCCTTCTGACTCCAGGGCTAGTGCTCTATTCACTGTGCTACCTAGCAGCCCCTGAAACTCCCTCTTCTAATGCAGGTTTACACTTTATCTAGAGAGTTGTCTAGAGCATTGAGAAATCAAATG
Source organism: Gymnobelideus leadbeateri (assembly GCA_011680675.1). NCBI lineage: Eukaryota > Metazoa > Chordata > Mammalia > Diprotodontia > Petauridae > Gymnobelideus > Gymnobelideus leadbeateri. The sequence goes on from WOXC01004131.1 coordinate 53,868, forward strand.
ATTTATCCAGGGTCTCACAGCTAGTGTATATGAGAGATAAGGTTGAAACCCCATGCTTCCTGATTTCAAGGCCAGTCCTCTATCCAGTAAGTCACACTGCCTTACAGGCAACTTTTGGATGAGAAAAGACCTAATTAAATATAAAACTTTTTGTTCTGGGTCCTGCCACCTGTTCCCCACCATGTCACAGATGGCATACCCATCCCACAGTGGCAAGACTTCAACTGTTTCTCCATCCAGCTGAGGGCCCCTACACCCCCGTTGCCAGGGAGAGGACAGCAAGTTCCCATCAGCTTGTCTTGCAATATCACACTAGGCTGTCCATACCCCAGGAGTACCATGCATCCTGGCTAATAACATGCCTTTGGCACCACTGCTGTCTATCTCTCTCAGACATGGAACCTGAAGAACTGCTTAGTCCCTCTGCTTCTACTTTTCCCAATTGCTTCAGAAAAATGGATAGCAATCTAAACTCTTCCAGAAGTTGCCACAAATTCCCTGTGTAATCTCTTCCATCAGACTTGTAATGCAGCCTGGGAGGTATAAAGTAAACTGTTTTCTGTTGACAGATGGTTCTGGGGAAAGAAAGAAAAAAACTGAATGAGAATAATAGTTATTCCAACTTTTTTGTTCTTTTGGGGAAATGTCAAGTACATAAAACAGAAGGAAACCAATTTCTTCATAAAATATACATTCCCACAAAACTCCAAAAGTGGTTCTGGGAAGAATGACCCCAGACTTCTGTTTTGAAAGCAAAATTGTCTGTCTTCAATAAGATACTTAAGCTGTTAGGGAGGGGAAAAAGTTTTCCCATTCCCTTAGTGCTACTTCCTCCACTTCCTGACCCATCAGCCACATCTTACCAAAAAAACAAAACAAAATCAAACTCCTTAGGTGTGATCCAGGTGTGACCCACCCAGACTAATGGATGGGGCCCAGCAGGAGACATTGTGTCTGCTTTGACTTCTTTAAATAAGAAGAGTGTGAGAAAGAATATTCAGAAGGTTTGGATGGAAGCTCAAGTCCATGGGCCACTATAATCATCAGAATCTAGGTGATAGGATACTTGACTGGGAGCCCTAGGGGATTTTAGAGATTAGCTAGTCCAACCAGCTCATTTTACAGACAGGGAAACTGTCTCTGAGAGGGGCATGGGACTTGTCCAAAGTCACAGAGATATGGGATAAGTGGTAGGGTCCAGATTAGAACCCAGCACCTCTAAATACCAATCCTAGGATTTTGCAAATACCAATCAACTGCAGAAATGGCGGTCAGATAGGCCAAAGGATATAGGCACAGAGAAAGCAAGTTAGCAACGAGCCCAAAAGGAAGATGAGGTTCACAGGCTTGTGGTGGTTTAGCACCCTCACTTTACAGATAAGGATTATAAGCCAGGCCAGATGGTTGTCAACTGGGGTATGGCCAAGAACTTGGTAAGTAGGAATTTGGCAACAGAGATCTAGGACAGGGAGGAGAGAAAACAGGACAACATTAGGGAGGGGTAGAGTTGGCCACCCTAGTATTTATAGGAGCTGCTGGCCCATTGAGCTCTGGTTTTATTGTTCCATTTGTTGAGGTCCTCTGACGTTTTAGCTAGGGCTCTTAAAGCTAAATATACAATTTTGGGCACAGTCATTTCATTTGTGTTTGAAACATCCTGGATTTGGGGCAGCTAGATGATACAGTTGATAGAGCACTGGCCCTAGAGTCAGGAGGTCGTAAATTCAAATCTGACCTTAGGCACTTCCTAGTTGTCTGACCCTGGGAAAGTCATTTAACCCTGATTGCCTCAAAAAATAAAAATAAAAAAGGAAATATGATGAATTTGCAGAAGGTCAGACTTGAGAGTCAGGCCTGAATTCAAGTCTCTGCCTTCACCATTCATTAGCTATGTGACTGTGGACAAGTCACTTTCATTTTCTGGGCTTCTGTTGCCTCCTCTATTAAATTAGAGGGTTGTACTCAGTCATCTGTTAGGGTCCCTTCCAACTCTATAATCATTTAGTTGGGATACAGACTGTGCTACAAAGCTTAAAGCCCTGGATTCATTCCCCCTGTGGGTCAGTTAGTCTTATTTTATTCCATTGCTACAGGGCCTATCCCAAGTTCAGTCAACCATTTCAGAAATTATTTATGTTGGTCACAAAGGAAAGGAAGGGAAGAGAAGGGAATAAGCCTTTATATAGTACCTGGTATATGCCAGGAATTATAGTACATGCTTTTATAAATATTATCTCCTTTGATCCTCACAAGACCCCTGGGAGGTAGGTACTATTGTTATCCCCAATAACAGGGATATTGATATGATATGATCCTCATCTGAAAAATGAGGAAACTGAGGCAAACAGATTAAATGCCTTGCCCAGAGTCACATAGTTGGTAAGGGTCTGGGGCTGGATTTGAACTCAGGTTATTTTGACTGCAGGTCCAGAACTCTACCTATAAGATAAGATAAGCTGCCACAAGATAAAAGGGTATGGATGAAAAACAATCCTATGCCCCTACTAATGGAAAAAACAACCCAACACCAAGTATGGGTCAATGGTATCTTCTCAATATGTTAAGGATAGCTTCTAATTATTTTAACCTTCATTGCCATCATTACCAAAACATTAGCAATTTGGTATCCTGATCTGGGAAGGATTTTAGATCTCCTATCAATCAATTGATCAATCAATCAACAAGAATTTATTGAACACTGACTATGTACCAGTCAGGCACCATGCTAGGTACTGGTGTCACAAAGACAATAATGAAACAGTTTGTGCTCTTCAAGAAATCATATTCTATCAGGGAAGATATGTTCATAAAAAAGGTATCCCAAAAATCTTAGTACGATTTTAAGCTACTAAAGCTTAAAACTGCTAAGCTATTAAATCTTAAAACTGCTCTAAGATTTTCAGGACAGCGCCTATAAGTATATTCAGAATAAATATGAAATAAGTACAAAATATTTTAAAGAGGGAGCAACTAGGAGGAGGAGGAGGAGGTTTTACTTGGTTTTTTTAAATTTATTTTTAAATATTATTTATTTAGTTTTAGTTTTCAACATTCATTTCCACAAGATTTTGAGTTACAAATTTTCTTCCCATCTTTCCCCTACCCCCACCCCAATATATCAAGCCTACTGAATACCTCTTCCCCCAATATCCTCCCCCATTTCCCCCAACTTTCTAGTAGGGCAAGATGGATTTCTATGCTCCAGTGCCTGTATATCTTATTTCCCAGTTGCATGTAAAAAAAAAAACCCACAAAATTTTTAAACATTTGTTTTTAAAACTTTGATATCCAGATTCTTTCCCTTCTTCCCTCCTCACCCACTCCAACTGAGAAGACAAGCAATTCAATATAAGTTGTACATTTGTAGTTATGCAAAACATTTCCATAGTAGTTATATTGTGAAAGACTACCTATATTTCTCTCCGTCCTATTCCGCCCCCCACTTGTTCTATTTTCTACTTTGACCCTGTCCTTTTTTCAAGTGTTTGCTTCTAACTACTCTCCCCCTGCAATCTGTCCTCCCTTCTATATCATCCTTCCTCTTATCCCCTCACCCACTACTTTCCTGTAGGGTAAGATACCCAACTGAGTGTGTATTTTATTTGGAGGTGGTGTTTTAATTGAGTCTTGAAGGAAATAAAGGATTCTATGAGCTGTCAATGAGGTGGAAGAGCATGCCAGGCACCAGGCACAGTCAATGCAAAAGCAGAGAGGTGGGAAATAATATTGTGCACAAGATATAGTAAGAAGACCAATTGGAGCTAGAGGGAAGGGGAGTGATGTACATAGGTTGTCCCCAAGTCTTAGTGCAGCTTTAAGTTTAATAACTTAGCTAGTTTAATAGCTGTGTGGTTGTGCAATTGTGTCCAACTCTCCATGATTTCACTTGGGATTTTCTTGGCAAAGATATTGGACTGGTTTGCCATTTCCTTCTCCAGCTCATTTTACAGATAAGGAAACTGAAGCAAAGATTTTTTTTTTTGCTTTTTGGGGGGCAATTGGGGTTAAGCAACTTACCCAAGGTCACATGGCTAGGTTTTTGTGTGTGTTAAGTGTCTGAGGCGGGATCCAAACTCAGGTCCTTCTGACTCCAGGGCTGAAGCAAAGATTAAGTGACTTGTCTAGGGTCACACAGCTGGTAAGTATCTGAGGCTGGATTTGAACTCCAGGCTTGGTGCTCTTTCCACTGTGCCACCTAGCTGCCCTAGCTTAATATAATTAACAATATATAATTATATGTATATACATTTATATTATGTATAATCAATAGCTTAATTTTAGTTTAATAGTATAATACTGTGCCTAAGAGTTCTGGGGGCATCCTATTTAATGGGTAGATTGGGTCCAGGCTGTGAAGGACTTTAGAAGCAAGAGTTTATGTTTCACACCATATCTGACAGGAGAGGTTATACTCAGCCATCCCTCTCCCTGTGCTCACAGCCTGCACCTTGTACCCATCTCAGGTAAGATCCAGAGGGCTTGTGAGTTTGCCTTTGACTATTAGGGGAAGTAAGCATTAGATCTGCATCTTCAGGGAATTGCTTTAACGTGTCAGATAGCAGCTTGATAGCCTGAGGAGAGGGAGGCACTGGAGAATCAGATGAAATTCAGAGCAGAGATCTGTAGATTACAGAAGTTACCAGGCAGGAAGTATTGAACAACTTCCCCTAAGCAGACCCCAAGGTGAATGTTCTGTTCCTTAAAGCACCTATACCTCAGGGATGAGAAAGATGATTCACTTAAGTTCCCCAGGTCCTATGGTACAAAGACAAGAAATCCAGCTTCATTGGGCAGTCTTCCATGTCTGTTCTTTCTCTGCAGAACAAGTATAACGATATTAAATGGGAAAGGTACTACGAAAGAGAGAGAAGCATTTATAGAGAATTGAAATATTCTAGCAATTTGTTTCAATTGTTTTGAAAATCCCCCTTATCATCAAATACAATGCAGAGTATAGATAGAGGTAAGGGGCAAAAGAAATGAATTAAAATCCTAATCAGTCAATAAACATGCATTTATTAAGTGCCTACTACGTACCAAATGCTACGCCAGGCCCTGGGGAATATAATGATGAAGAAGCATCTCCACTCTCAAACTTCATATGACACATTAAAAGAAGGACCTAGGACCCTGAGTAAGAGTCTCAGACTCCTCATTCATATAATGGGGATAATAATATTTTGCCCATCCACTTCACAGAGGTGTTGCTCATGAATTTTAAAGCATTTTATAGATGTAAGTTACTACAATGCATATTGCATTGTAAGAGTTAATCCCATGACTCAGAGTCCCTGGAAAGAGAAGGGAAAATACAGGCAGGAACTTCCATGTTTGTGTAGGGGTGGGGTATAGCAGGTGGAACTGAAGAGTTTTCTGAATAGACAAGGCTGGTTAATTCTCCTTGGCATGCTTCTTCCCACCTGCACTTCTGTGACAGAGGCCGAGACCTCTGCTGAGGATGTTGTTATTGTAGAAGGGAGAAGGCCTTGATTTAGGAGCTCAGCACACTGCTGAACTTTGGGAGGCTTGTTTCAGTAATCACTGGCTTTCTTCTCTAGTGATTTCACGTCAGGATTTCTGCTCTGACTCAGCCCCTGACAACACAAGTGGCAAGGTTATTTTCCACATAGAACACAAACCCTGAGATAGAGTATCTGAACACACCAGTCAGACACAGAAACTCACACAAAAGGAAAGGACTTTTGATGTCCCCATAGTGATGGTGGTAGACCACTCCCAAGTCTCACTCATCCTCAGAACTGAGAGATCCTCCTTGCTCACAGTCCCCTAGAAAGCCTCTCCAGATTGTAGCTCATGAACCTTTATCGATGTGTTTACTTTTATTAGTCAATTAACCACCAAGCATTTATTATAGGCCTGCTTTGTACCATATCCTGTGTTAGCTGCTAAGAAGGAAAGATAAAAGTGAAATAGTCCTTGTTCTCAAAGAGCTTACAGTCTATGGAGGGAGATAACATGTACAAGGAAAAGTATGAAAAAGCTCCATGCAAAATAAATTTAAGACAATCCTTTTTGGAGGGAGCAGGCATTAGCAGCTAGAAAGGACTAATTAATAAGATAGCATTTGAAATGAGATTTGAGGAAACTGGAGATTTGAGGGGCAAAGGTGAGGAGAAAGGATACATAGTTCAAAGCAAAGGCATTTAATGAAATAGCATGGTAATAGGAAAGGCAGCAGAACATTCTGCCCCCAGCTCTGGACTCCTTTGTCCCACAGAGATTGTTGTTGTTGTTGTTGATCTTTCATTTTGAAGAGGACCAGTTACATCACAGGGCAATGTCTTGACTTGCCTGTGAATTGAATTGAAGTGAGGCAGAGTTGCACAAAGCTGTCAGTCTCTCTCTTCCAAAATCATCGAAGTCCAATGGCAAGACAAAAGGCAAGATGGCTGGTAATGGCCTGGGATGCAGGGGATGACCATGACATCTTTGATGTCTGACCAAACTCTAAGCACTCTACAGAGCCTACTTCAACTGAACCTTAATGGCCATTGAAATAAATTGTTCTCATTCACCCATTCCCATAAGAATTGCAAGATGTAGTCACATATAGGGAACAGCTGTGTCTAGAACACTGTCCTGGAGGGGCACACAAGCAGGATATAGACTCAACTAGGGCACAGGTGTGGAGGGATGACCCATGTTCTGATGCTATAGGACTGTTAGTGTCTTCTGGTGGGGTCACCATGTTTCTTTCTGCTATTCATAAGTCATCATGGCATCATTTCATCTGGTCTTTAGCTATCTAACCATTTTCCTGAGGACACATTCTGATGATCTAACTCTGGGCTCAATAATGTCCACTGTTGGATTGCAGAGAAGAGGGTACTGAAAATGGAAGTGGATGAGGTGGGAAGAAAATTACAGAAAAGAAAAGGATATGATTCTGATGAAGTCATAGATGGCACCTTATCAGATTTGCAGATGATAGCAAACTGGAAGGGATAGCTAACACTGGATGCTGGAGAAGAAACTTTGAGAAGTAGCTATAGGAAGAGATAGACCAAAGAAGAATCAAGAAAGTAACTCCAATGGCTGAACATTCATTTTGTTTTTGAGGTTGAAGTTTGGTTTTTTTCTTTGTTACCTTAAAAAGTGCTACGGTGAATATTCTGGCATATGAAACCCTTTTTTCTCTCTTTTATATTCTTGGAATATGTGCCCAGCAGTGGGAACTCTGGGTCAAAGAATATGAACAGTTTTAGTGACTTTTCTCACATTATTCCAATTTATTTTCTAGAATAGTAATATAATGTCATAACTCTGCCAACAGTGTGCCTGAGGCCCTTATTGAGGCCCTTCCAACATTGACAATTATTTTGTCATCTTTGAACATCATGTTTTAGGAACTATGTTGATAAAGTAGACATATCCAGATAAGGACGACCAGGATAGCAAGGCAACTAAGGGCTATATCATATGAGGATTGGTTTAAAGAGACATTTAGCTTGGAGAAGAAATGATGAAGAGGGTACTGTAATTTGCCTTAAAGTATTTCATGCTGAAAAGGGGTTAGATCTTTTTTTTCTTGGTTCTAGAGGATGAGGGATGGGTGGAAATTTCAGAGGAGCAAATTTGGGTTTGAAGAAAGGAAAAATTTTGTAATAATTAAAACTATCTAGAAGCACAATGGGCTTCTTTCTGTTGGTAATGAATTTCTCTCTAAGTGATTATAAAACTTAAATGGGGCTTCACAAAAAATCCTCAGACAGATCAGTAGTATGTAAAGCAATATGTACCCTGTGGCCCAGGAGATCTCCCCTCCGCTCCCATCCCTCCCATACATATAAAATAAAATTTTGGGGTTATACAGGCCCAAGTTCATTTTAGGGGTCTGACCTCTAGAGCAGGAAGCTTTTCCCTCTGCTCCATTTCCTTCCTGGAGTAAGACTCCAGCAAACTTTAAAAATAGGGTGTAGGGGTGGCTAAATGGTGCAGTGAATAGAGCACCAGCCCTGGAGTCAGGAGGAAATGAGTTCAGATATGGCCTCAGATACTTAACACTTACCAGCCATGTGAGCTTGGGCAAGTCACTTAATCCCAATTGCCCTGCCTTCCCCCCTCCAAGAAGAAAACAACAACAACAACAACAACAACAACAAAAACAAAACCCCAGGGTATAGCTCATTCTTATGGTGTCCCACCTACAGTCTCCAAATCTAGCATTGACGCTTGAGGTACAACATGGTTATTGGGGGAGAGCCTTTATTCTACCCACAGAAAATGCTGAAGGATTTACAGGAGTCAATGAACAAATGCAAACCCATGAAGTACTCAAAAGTCCATTAGCTTCCCTCCAGAAGAAAAATTAATTTGATGTTGCTTTCAGGGCAACTTTCTATCAGTCCCACAGAATCCTACATAGTCTCCCCAAGATTCATTGTACCTCTCTGTAATTTAGACTTCCCTCAAAAAGTAGAATCAGTTTTGTGGAATTTGCTGAACAGATATTTTTCTTTTATTCAATTAATATTTTTTTTAAAACCCAAAGATATATAAACATTACCACATCATGATGATTCCCATCAGAATTTTCTTTCTGCATAAATAGGTAACAATAATAAAATATGATAGGTAATGCATGGTTAAAATCCACATACTTATAAAGAGTAATTATCTTTAAATAATAAGAAAGAGGAGCAATTAAAATAATACTGGCAGAAATCCCACATAAGAAAACCACTGCTCACTTCTAGGACATATATATGTGTGTATATGTATATATAGAGAGAGATCATATGTTTTATAATCTATATATAAAATATGATATATATATGTATATTTAGTATTTTTCTTGAGACTGCCATACTTTGGACTAATTTTCAGTTTAGATAATAGTCACTGTCTGAGCCCCAACTTCCAAGAGCATGCCCTCTCCACTCCCCTAACCCCCAACCAATCACTGCATTACCATATACTATAGTCCCTCCAGAATTTAAAATAAATTCTTATGCTTCACTTTCATGACCCTTCAGAACCTGGGCCCTTCACTTTCATGACCCTTCAGAACCTGGGCCCTACCTTTCCAAGTCCATTATACATTACTTCCCTTATATTATAGTACTTTAAATGTCCTTGCTGTCCTCCTGTTGTTGTTCAGTTATTCAGTCATGTGTGATTTTTCATGACCCTGTGGATCATACTGTCCATGTGGTTTCCTTGGCAAAGATACTGGAATGCTTTGCCATTTCCTTTTCCAGTGGATTAAAGCAAACAGAGGTTAAGTGACTTGTCCAAGGTCCCACAGCTAATAAGTGTCTGAGTCTAGATTTGAACTCAGGTTTTCCTGGCTCCAAGCTCAGTGCTCTATCCATTGAACCATCTAGTGGTCCCTGCTGTTCTTTACACACACTCAGTCTCTATCAACAAGTACCCATTATACATGCCAGGCACTATGACAGGCATTAGGGATGCACAGATAAAAAAATGAAACAAAACTTAGTCTCCAAGACTTATAATCTACAGTAGGAAAAAAATGTACATATATAAGCAGAGACATGGTAAATATAATACACACGCTCTGGTAGGCCTTATCCCAACCCCTACTCCCAATGATGAGTCAAGTCCCCAGAACATGGCTACTATATCCTCTCAGGGCTAACCCCTCTGAGGGGTTAGGAGGAAGGCCTTATGCCATGTAGCTCATGAGCCCCTACCAGGGCTCTCCTTCTGATTATCAGTGACATTAATTAATCAGCCAGATTAGTTTTTATAAAGAAGTATTTATTAAAGCAGTATAATAAGAAGAATTGATATGATACTTTCACCATACCATAATTCTGTCTCTATGCTTTTCCTTTCTTTTTTTTGTTTTGTTTTTGGAGGGCAATTGGGGTTAAGTGACTTGCACAAGGTCACATGGCTAGTTTTTGTGTTAAGTGTCTGAGGCTGGATTTGAACTCAGGTCCTCCTGACTCCAAGGCCAGTGCTCTATTCACTGGTCTCTATGCTTTTCACTGGCTGTCTCTCATGCTTGGAATTCATTCTCACCTCACCTCCCTCTCTTAGAATCCTTTGTTTTCTTCAAAATTCTGCTTAAGTGACATTGTCTACATGAAGCCATTTCAGGTCCTCTCAGAAGCTACTGTCCTTTCCCACAAAATTACCTTATATTTATTTTGTGTGTATGTATGTATGTATGTGTGTGTATATATGTACATGTCTTCTTTAATGGAATATAAACTCCTTGAGGGAAGGGACCATTTCATTTTTGTTTTTATACTCCAATGCCTAGTGAATGTCTAACACAGTAGCACTTAATAAATGCTTATTAATTAATTGATGGATCTACCATGCTCATAACCCTCTCAGAAAAAAAGAAACATGTTTGAATTAAGCAACTAAATACTCTCAAAAGAAAAATACTTTCCATTTATTTAGTGAAAAATTTTAATATTTCGTAGAATTAAAATTAATATGGACTCTGTTTGATGAAGTTGAAGAGAATTTAAAAAAAAAAAGATTTCTATCTAAAGGGAAGTTTCTCTTTTTCTCTTTCTCTCACAACTCCTAACTAGCTTTGCCTTAATTCCTTAGCTGGTTCCAATGTCCAATGTTTCAAAAACTCTAGACTTCGTTTTCAGATTTCTTGCTCTTTTCAGTATAAACAAGAGCTCAAAGATCAGCATATCTAAAACCCAATAATATTTCCATTAATCTACTTAGTCCAGCCTGGAGTTAGTTCTTCTTAGTCCACAAACCTTAGTGGGGATGGAGGTTTCTGACCCAGCAGAAACACATGTTTTTAATGACAAGTCTCTTGGCAGGAGTTTTGGGTACATTTGGCAGGGTATGGCTCTGCCAGGGGGCATCGGGTGAGACAAAGATAAATATCCATCCATCCTGCTGGATGCCCAAGTCTGTATCCTGAATGCTGCCTAGTTCTAGGGAGGAGGACCTAGGCTGGGAGGTCCTTGGAAAGCCAAGGTCGAGCCAGCCCTGTGAGTAAAAAGCCAGGGAGGGGAGAAGCAGATTACTTGAGCTTGTGCAAATAAAAATATTCTCCCCTTCTCAGGACTCCACCCATGAGCTCAACTATTGGGAGAGCAAACAGATTCTGAATTCAAACTATGGGTACCAAGGGTATCAACCTCAGCCCCAAATTTACCTTTAAAGAAAAAGCAACAACAAAGTTCTGTACAGGAAACCTCTTCCATGTTCAAAGGCTGCTCTGGGGCGTCCCTTCCTCCTAAGCTAACAGATAGAGAGTAACTTTTAAAAAAGATTTTCCTCCAGAGACTTGCTTTTTTCCCTTTTCTGGTATAACATCATGGAGCCAAATAGCCTGGTCAGTACATTGGACAGTCAGCTCAGACCGACTGTGCAGCAGTTACTCATGTATATACTCAAGTGGATATACACCTGCACACAGGGAGTTGCCCGAAGAGCTGCTCAGCTAGTTCCCCCACATTTGCTACATGCGTGGTTTTTTGGTTTTCCGTGTGGGTGGAAGAACCTCCCCTGCCTCCCCCCCTTGCCTGTGAGGAGTGTCTCAGTCTTACTGGTTTACTCAGACTTAGGTCTGTGCCCTGAATAGTCAAAGGGATGGGAGAGTTCCTGTGGGGAAATCCAAGCAGATTCCTCTCACCCTTCCATCATCCATTATTATTGTCATTAAATATTTATAGGGCACTTTCTGAACTGTACTGAGTGTTGGTGATTATTCTAGGTATAGTGTGAGATACAAAAAAAAAAAATGGAACATGAATTACTGCATGCAAGGGCTTTGTGATTTGGTACTGGAGAAAAGATTCCATCTTTATACCATTTTGTGGCTAGGTAATCATAAAAATACCATATGTTTTTACAGTATAGCACTTCGTGATTTGTCAAAACACTCTCATGCATGCCCATTATCTCATTTAGGGCTCTCACTTATGCATGCCCTTGGGCCTCAAAGCCATGCTTTCCAATCTCTTTTCCAATATCCATTTTTAAACCAATCTGAGTCTTAGGCTTACCCATCATCCCAACTACTCAATCATCAATCAATCAGCAATTATCTATTATGTGCCAAGCACTGAGCTAGGCACTGGGGATATAAAGACAAAAAAATGAAACAAAGCCTACTCTCAAAAGCTATCATCTATAGGATGATATATGTACATACATAAAAATATATAGCACATGCTTGGGATATCCTTATCCCATCCCCCACTTCCTCTAATGAGTCAAGTCCCCAGAGCATAGTTACTATATCCTCTCAGGGCTCCCTGAGGGAATGGGGGGAGGTGTCTTTATATAACTTTATATAACTCATGAGCCCCCAACAGGGTGCTCCCCCTTAGAAAAGGATATTTATTAAGTTATATAGTAGTGACAAGTGGGACAATGGAGAATAAATGCAAAATAAATAGTGAGTAGGGAGGGAGGGAGGCATTAACACTTGGAAGGAATTGGGAAGGGTTTCCTGTACAAGATAATGTTTGAACTAGGTCCTTGAAGGAAGTGAGACATTCTATGAGATGGGTGAGGATGGAGTAGATTCTAGGCATGTGGGGAAGGGAGCAGCCAGTAGTGCAAGGCATCCAGATGAGAGACAGAGATCCATGTGTGTGGGGAATAGAGAGAATAGGTCGATTCAAAACAAAAGACAAAAAGACTTTGCTGGTACTTGACACCATCCTTAGTATGGTACCTTTATAAATCATGCTGGGGGCGGCTAGGTGGCGCAGTGAATAGAGTGCTGGCCCTGGAGTCAGAAGGACCTGAGTTCGGAGCCGGCCCCCGACACTTAATCCACACAAACAAAAACCTAGCCGTGTAACCTTGGGCAAGTACTTAACCCCAATTGCCCTAAAGGGGCGGCTAGGTGGCGCAGTGAATAAGAGAGCCGGCCTCGGAGTTGGGATGACCCGAGTCAGATCCAGCCTCAGAAAATGAGCACCCATGCATAAATAATGACTAGCCGTGTAACCTTGAGCAAGTAACTTAACCCCAATTGCTTAATAAATAAATAAATAAATAAATAATTTTAAAAAAATTAAAAAATTATAAATCATGCTGTTGTCTCCCCTTTGGGGCCAGCTGCTCAGAAGAATTGTCTAAAAAAGAAATGGGATTTCTTGGTCAATAATGAGTTCTTCATTACTAGAGATCTCCAAATAAAGCCCTGATGAGCCCTAGCAGGGCTACACTATAAAGCAGGAGTGGGGAACCTGCAGCCTCAAGGACACATGTGGCCCTCTAGGTCCTCAAGTGCAGCCCTTTGACTGAATCCAAACTTCATGGAACAGATCTCCTTAACAAAAGGATTTAATAGTTTTAAATTAAAAAATTTTTAATTTAATTTTGTAAAACTTGGACTCAGTGAAAAGGCCACACCCAAGGACCTAGAAGTCCACATGTGGCATCACCACAGGTTCCCCCACCACTGCTACAGGAGGACATCAGGTGGGTCGGACTAAATGACCTCTTGAGCTTCTTAAAATTCCAAAGTTCTACTGGAGGAAACCTTAGGAACTAGTTCTAAAAACATGAAAGACTATAAGCTTCTTGAGGGTAAGAACTGATAAAAGCTTGTCGAATTGAACTGAATTAAATATACTCCTCCTCCCTGTATCATTGAGAGGGCCCCCTTCCCTGCCCCCAGGAACCATATCTCTATTCCCTTAGAAATAAGTTATGGGGGCTGCTAGGGAAAGAAGGAAAGAAGAGAGGAAGGAGAAGGAAGGGGGGGAAAAAGAAAGTAGAAAGAGCACTAGGTTTGGAGTCAGAGGGCCTGAGTATACATCTTAGCTCTGCTATTTAATTTCTTTGTGAACTTGGTGAAGTTTACCCCTCTAGGCCTCAGTTTCCTCATCTGCAATATGAAGGGAAGGGTTGGACTAGGTGAACTTTGAGGTCCTTTCCAGCTCTAAATGTATGATAGGGGGTGGGAGAGGTCAGATCACCAAAGGACAGGGGAGGGCAGTGGAAGGGAAATAAGGATTGGAAGGGAAGAGAAGGATTGGAAGATGAGAAATTAAGGGAGGAGTGGAAGAACTCTTCAAGCCACCTGGTTTAAGTCCCTGATGATCTAAGTGTTTTCCAGCTCCCTTGAGGTTCATAGCCCATATCTAGAGCCGGAAGGGACCTCAGAATCCCCTCTTTTAGCAGATAAATAACTGCCCAAGGAAGTTGAGTGACTTACCCAAGGTCACAGAAGGTAACGTTTTCCTTCTGTAGAAGGATCTCAACTTTTATTTACTCAATGTCAAATCTTGATTGTTGGAAGTGGGGAGGGGAAGAAAAAGCCTGGATGATATAACTCCCACAACTACCACTACCAATCTACACCCCCCTAGATAGTCCAACTAAAATTCAAATAAATTGTTTATGCCATCTAGTATTTGATTTTAGAATGTGGTCAGAGACATATTCAGTTCAGAGTTTGGTTAGACACATGCATGCTCCCTCAGGCACTCACCTCTTTACCTTCCTCTGGGCCTGGCCTTAATGCTCTCCTGGTTTAGCTGCCCTGATACTACATAAAGAGGTAGGAGAGCTACAGTCAGCTGCTGAAAACAGACAGCTGACTGTACTTGGCCTATGTTTAATAGAAGGATCATAATTTTAAAATAACTCAAAGGACTGAGCTTTATCAATTGATATCATGCATTTTAAAAAATCCATAAGGCAAAGAAAATGGGATGGAAATTTTCACTTCAGAGTAAAATAATAATTTTTTTGTGCCTCAGTTGATGTAGATGGTCCTTCTGTTAATAGCCTATGGTATCTATTCTCAAACAACTTTTTCTTCCTTCCCCCTTAATCCCCTCCTTCCTCACCTCTTCAAGGCCTTTGATCCATATCCCAGTATATGATACCAGTGTATGAGAAATGTAGACAAATACACAGCATAAGCTGAGTGGTGACAGGGAGGGTCACTAGGAACTGTCAGTATTTCAATGGATTCTGGAAAATAAAAGTAATAAAACTCAATGAAAAGAAAAAAAAACCCAACAACAAAAAACCAGTCCAACAAATTCTGTATTATCACACCTTAACATTTTTTGCTTGTAAAACTGACACATGAACAAAGCACCACCTTTTCTTTTCAAGGATTTTGTTTCCCAAGGACAGAAACAAATGTCACAGTTGTACTTGCCAAAGTACCCAGTGTTTCAACAAACTGTTTTCTTCCTGTGTCTGCTTTTATCAAGGAAAACTAGAGAAGCCTTCTTTTCCCCTCTCCTGATGACGCAGTGGATTTTCAGCTTGACATCCCTTCACTTGGCTTTTCCCCACTTCCTGTCTTCTGTCTTCAACTTTAAAATTATTCCTGGGCTAACAAACAGAAAGGCCTGGACGGCACTCTTGGCTCTGGCCCTCACTCTGTGAGAATGAATAGGTAATTTCACCTCTTGTTTTCATTCTTCTCAGCTTGCAAAATGAATCATAGATTCATTAGATATCATTTAGAATGATAGAAATTTAGGGCTCTGAGATTATCTAGTAGAACCCCTTGTGGATCTTTAGACAGCTGGCTAGAGCACAGTGAAAATGAAGCCAAAGTCATAGAGACAATCCAGTTGGCTTCAATCTATTCCATAGTCCCTAATTTCAGACTCTTGTCCCAGCCAACTAATTTGTGCAATGGACCCTGAAGTCAGGAGGACCTGAGTTCAGATCAGGCCTCAGACACTTATTGCCCTATGTATCCCTGGATAATCACTTAACTGTTTTCTGCCTCAATTTTCCCATTATAAAATGGGAAGTAGCATCAATAGCAGTAGCATCAACCTTCCCAGAGTTGTGAGGACAAAATGAGATATTAGTAAAATGCTTTGCAAACCTTAAAACACTATATAAGTGCTAGTTAGTATTAATTATTATAGTTATTACATTGTTATTATTATTATTATATAGTCAATAAGACTATAACTGCATTGGGGCACTGGGAATCACCCTATCTAAGGAGACATAGGACTCAGTTGGAAATCTCTGTCTTTCACTCTCTCTCCATCTCTCTATCTTCTTTTCTCTCTCTCTTAACAGGGGGCTGGGGATCTGGTAGTGTTTATAGTCTGTATGGAGTAGCCGCCAACACTCTGAGCTTTCTGGGACCTTTTTTGTCTAAGATCAACAGAGGAGCAGAGGGTTGTCCAATGGCTTTCAGTTTCTGTCCCTTTTATCTGTCACAGGCTGACTAAGGTGTCAATCAGCCTTAGTCCCTTTAGAGGAGATGTCACAACCAATTAAGCCATAAGAGTCATTTTTGCAAATTCTAAGATGTTACAGGTTGACCACATGCTGGACATTTTTTAATGTGCCCAGTAACTATTTCTGGGTGCTAAATCCATACAAAATTCCTGAGTTTGACCCTGTATCTCAGGGATTGTACCATAAGTGACAAGTAGACTGGCAAAGAGCATGATTAGATCAGTACCTGTCCCTCTTATTGGAAAACAGCTAAAAGGGCATGCCCTTTAAATATTAACTAAGAATTTTGGAATTTTCTAACTTTTGCAGCTGCATTTTGCAGCTTTCAGTCCCATCAAGACATATTTCCATCCATGCCATCTGGACACATTCAGAGCACTCACTCCCTTATGACTTCTGACTTCCTTGCTCTTTCCCTAAGACCAGGCAACTCCTTAGAGTGATCGGAAAGGCTCAAGAAGAAGACCCAGTGTTCCCAGACTGTTTCCCCATCAGCAGACCAGTAGGTCACTCAGTGGGTTAGAATCTAAATACCACGAATTAACTTGTGAGTTCCTCAAATTGGTTGCTTGAAAATGCTAATGAGAGAATGAGGCTTGAAATACACCTTGAGTGTTAGAAACAAGCAGATTGATTGTGGAAGCAAGGAAGAAAGGCCATTTTGAGGGTCCCCTTCTGGGAAGAATAGGCCCAGGGGAATAAAGTACCTACATGCGTCAAGAGGATGAAGAAGGGGGAGGAAGAAAAGCTTCATTTAGGTCTCCTTTTTGGCAAGAATAAGTGGCACTGTGAATGAATGCTACCTTTAGGTCCTGCCCTTTCCTTCCTCATCCCTTCTAACCCTCCCCCACCACTATCTCAGCTGAGGTATATTCTGAGAAGAATAAAATCTGAGTTTTATTTTGAAAGTTTAACACAATACATTGGTCGGGTGGGGACCCAGGAAGAATGCTGCTGGCTGGCTTGTTGGTAAAAGCTAACGACTGAACTTAGATACTCTCCCCTTCTCTTGGCCAGCCCCAACTGCCTCTCAGTTCCTGTGGTGAGCACTGCTCTGCTTATCCAGATCAAGGGAGAAAATACCTCCTCTGACTCTTGGGTTACTCCTCAGCTACTTCTCCTCCCCCTCCCCCCAAGACTAAGGAGCAGAAAGAACATTAGCAGTCTTCAGGTGCTCTTTTCCCAGTTCAAAAGCTACCTTATCCTTTCATCTCTTTATATTTATACAGTTCTTGCCCTTCTGTCTAATTTTCTCTCCCATCTTCCTCAAGGAGGACCCAGAAGTGAAATGAATTTTCAAAAGTCATAGGGAAAACTGAAAGGCAGATATGTATCCTGGAGGGGGAAATAGCATAACAAAATATTGGAACAAATAAATAATTATGGCTTCTGAAATTGAACTCTCCCTCCCTTCCTCCTCCTCCTCCTCCTCCTCCTCCTTCTTCTTCTTCTCCTTCTCCTCCTTCTTCTTCTTCTTCTTCTTCTTCTTCTTCTTCTTCTTCTTCTTCTTCTTCTTCTTCTTCTTCTTCTTCTTCTCTCTCTCTCTCTCTCTCTCTCTCCCCCTTTCTCTTTCTCTCTCCCCTCCCTCTCTCCCTCTCCCCTTCCTCTCCGTCTCCCTCCCTTCTTCCTTCTCCCTTCTTCCTTCCCTCCCTCTATCTCCATCTCTCTCCCCCTTTCATCCTCCCTCCCCTCTTCCTCTATCCTGTTTGCTTTGTCCCCATAGTTTTCAACTTTATTTTACACTGCTCCCCTTCCTAAGGTTCAGCCAAACTGGCCTCTTCCTGGTCTTCACACTCTCCCCTCTCCGTGCCTTTGAGCTGACTGTCCCTCAAGCCTGGAATACACGCCCACATCATCATACTTTTTGGAATTCTTTGGTTTCATCAGTACTCAGCCAACATGAAACCTTTCCTGATTCCCTCCTCTCCCAACTGCAAGTCCTCTACCCCCAAAATAACAAAATATTTATCCTGTATTGATTTTAAATACATATGACACCCCATATTGATTTTAAATATAGCTATGTATAACAAATTATCTCTTTATATATGTCTATATGTGTAAGTTCTCTATTTATGTGTGTGTATGTATGTAAATGTGTGTGTGTTCATATTTGTGTAATTGTTGCCAACCCTGATACAATGTAAGCACCTTGAGGGCAAGAACTGCTTTATTTTTGTAATTGTCTCTCCAGTGAGTGGCTCATGATAGGTGCTTAGTAAATGCTTGTGGATTGATTGATATCTCATTGTGTTATGGAGGTTTCCTGGTTTCTCAAAGGCTATGCCAGTGTTCCACCACTAAGTCCTTCCGAGCTAGAAAACCTTCATATACAGGCCCTGTGATGGAGAGCAGTTTAGCTAATGCTAAGCAGGTACCTCAGAAGCCTTGTCACAAAAGGACGAGTTTTTGGCGACAGCAACTCCTGAAAGACAAGGAGAGGTTGCTAGCTGTGCCAGGACAGGAGTGCCCTCTGTGAGCCAGACAGCCTGAAATCACAGCTCATGGAAAAGATCACAGAAAGGACCTTAGAAGTCATTCAGTGCAATGCCATTATTTTATAGGTGAGGAAATGAAGAATCCTTAAAGAGCGCCTTAGATCTGGGGATCCAAGAGAAGCAGTGTCTGCAGAAAGTTTTGTTGTTTGGTTGTTTTTCATTTCTAGACCATCTGTGTTGTTGAGTTGTTTTGTGTCCGACTCTCTGTGACCCCATTTGGGGTTTTCTTGACAAAGATACTAGAGTGGTTTGCCATTTCCTTCTCTAGTTCACTTTACAAGTGAGGAAATTGAGGCAAACAAGATTAACTGATTTGTCCAAGGTCACACAGCTAGGAGGTATCTGAAGCTGGATTTGAACTTAGATCTTCCAGACTCCAAGCCCACTGTGCCACCTAGCTGCTGCAGAAATACAAAAATACATTTACAGTCTGCAACATTGAATAACTAGAAATGTACAGGTATCTATTTTGAAATTTTCATTGGATACCGCAGGTTAGGCCCTATTTTCTTTATTCTTTAGGAAAGATGATTTCCTCTTTGACCCAGGGATTCAAATGCCACAAAGAATTATACCCTATGGAGTTCAAAGTTTATATACATATATATGTATACACACACATATATGAAAGCTTGCTTTCTGTCAAGTTTACATACATGGATGTAAGCTTGTTGTCTGCCTTTGACTTCCATGTATGTGTGTATATATGTATATATAAATGTACATAGATATACATATATGCATATATACATATGTATGAATATACATGCATATGGATATGTGTATGTATACATACACATATAAACTTTGACTTCCTTATATGTGTTCACACATATATAATGTGCACAAATTAAAGGTTTTTATATATATATATATATATACACACATTAAGTTTGTCTATGTAGTTTAAATATACACAGATATAAAACACATATAAGTTTACATATAAACATATTTATAAATTTATAAATACACGTGTGTATACACATAGATATATGCACATATGCACATACAAATATATATGCTTATGTGCTAAAATATTCATAATAGCACTTTTTGTAGTAGTAAAAATCTGGATACAGAATAGATGTCCAATGATCAGGTAACTAATAGACAAATTGTAGTATATTGCTATATTGGAATACTATTGAACACAATCAATCTGCATGCACTCATTCAGTGCTTCCTATGTGCCTGGCATTGTGCTAAGGGCTAGGGATACAATGAAAGGCAAAGATATATCTCCCTCAAGGAACTAGAGCACTGGGCTTGGAATCAGGAAATCAACTTCATGAGTTCAAATCCAGCCTCAGATACTACTCTGGTATCTTTGCTAGCTGATTTGCTTCAAAAAGATCTATAACTATAAAAAGTGATTGTATATGTATATGTGTTATTGATGTGGATTGGGGAGGGAAGGGAACTCACCTCACACTGCTTTTGAAGTATTTCCTTTTTTTAAAAAAAACAAAACAGGGGTGGCTAGGTGAGTAGAGCATCGGCCCTGGAGTCTAAAGGACCTGAGTTCGGATCCAACATCAGACACTTAATGCACACACAAACAAAAAAACCTAGCCGTGTGACCTTGGGCAAGTTACTTAACCCCAATAGCCCTCCAAAAACAAAAAAACAAAAAACAAAAACAAAACAAAACTTTAAGCCTAATTCCTTAACCCAGAATGCAAAGTAAGTGTAAATTCCAGGCCCTAAAGGAAACTCTGATAAGGCCCTAGCCTTTCTCCAGGCCCATAACTAAAGAAACATCCTCCTCTGTGCATCCTGTCCCACCCCAACCCTCTAGTCATTACCCACTCCCTCCCTTTTCATGGACTTCCAAACAGTGCAGAGAATATATTTAGGAGCACCTAGAAGGGAAGAATTGGTCTTCAAATTACCATCCTTTTCAAAGAGGTAAATAGGCAGATTAGATTTACTATTTATTACCTCCATCTAACATTCATTTTTGATTCTGTCCTGAAAATCTACATCGGATTTCACTAGAATGAGTGTTCAAAGGTTTGTGGGATGGGGTAAAGCTGTGTAAATTACATAGTGTCCTGACCTGAACTGCCCCTGTGTGCTGACCCTGGAGCTCAGCTGGCACACTAAAAGTGTAGACAGCATAGTCAGCCAAGCCTTAATGCAATCCGTTGTTTTCCTGGAAGTAATCCTCTCAAATCAAAGAAATGATAAGCATAACAGTAACCATCCTGTTACAGTTCCTGCCAAATCTTTTGACCCCAAAGGCTCTCAGAGAACTTTCACAGGGAACCAACAGATAGCTGACCCACTGCTCCAATGTGGCCACCTCTCAAGCACCATTGTTGGATTGGATTATCTAATCTGCTCCCTTTTCCATTTTTAGCATCAAGTTTCTCAAAAAGGAAATATTTACAGAGTTTGGAGATTGGAGACAGGGGTCAAACTGTCAACTGAACCTTGAGTTCCTTGAATATCTGGAAAGGGAAATGGAGAGGAGGAGGAGGAGGAAAGAGAAACATCAATACCCTTAAGGCTATGGATCAAAGAGTTGGTGAAATTCTTTCAGGCCCTCCTTATCAGACAATTACAGTAGCCAAGGATAAAGACTCAGATGGTGGGAGTGTAATCATGGAACATGAATAAGTCTAAAAGAGAACAGAGAATGGTTGCAAACATGTCAGAGCAAGAAAGAGAACTGACCCAAGGATTGAGAAAGTTCTCCTTGACCCTGTCACCCCTGCCTGTGTTGTTCTCCGTTCACCTCCTACGTGCCTTGGAATGCAACAAGAGCACTCCATCTCTGTTATTGCTGTTCCTACAGACCTTGGAGAGGGATGTGGGAGTGGGAGTGGAGTGGGCTAAGTATGTGGGACTGGGGGAAGGGATTAGAGTGTGGAGCACTACTGGAGAGACTTCTTAGATATCCAAGGGACACTACCTCCCTTAGTGTCTATTCTTTTCCCTGATGTTTCTGTCTCATGCCCTCTCCTCTTCCAGGCCTTATAGGGTATTCTATTCCCTCTGACTTCTTCCCCTCTGAAGAAAGGAGGAGACTACTGGACCAGTCAGCCTCATGGGTAGGTGGCCATTTCTCTGTTGCTACTTGGTCATGGGAAAGCAAATGAAAGGATTGGACTGATCAAGGATTCTTAACCTGGGACCCACGAACTTATTCCTTTAAATATTTTGATGGCTGTATTTCAATATCATTGGTTTCCTGTGGAATCCTATGTAGTTTTATTTTATCCATTTAAAAACATTATCCTAAGAAGGGATCTGTGGGCTTCACCAGACTGTCTAAGGGCTCTGTGCCACAAAAAAATGTTAAAAACTCTTAGACTATATGGTCTCTAAGTTTCCTTCCAATTCTAGAGAAAATAGTTAATATTCATTATCTACTATATGACACTGGGAACACAAAGAAGAAAAAAGAAAGACAATCGCTGTCCTCAAGGAGCTTACAGTCTAATAGGAAAAGACAATACACAAAAGGAAATTGAAAAGCTAGGAGAGGGAGAAGGTATCCAATATGGGGGCATGGTAGAGAAGTCAGAGAAATTCCAAAGTAGTGAACCTAGGTTAGAAATTAAGAGATGTCTGAGCTGAGCGTCCTTCTTAAATGGAGGTTTTGGAGTGCATGGCCCCATACTCCAATCCAAGAGGCAAAGGATAGTGATGATGTGGGGTCCCAAGACTGCTGGGATCTTATGGGATGAGGAGGTTTTCCCAAAATGAGCTTCCTGGGGGCATGGTGGAGGAGTGGGAGAGGGCCCAGAGGAGTGGAGCTAGGTGAGAAACAAGCAATCAATAGAACTTTGATCCTATAACCCCATCTAGTTCTAAAACTTAGATCCCTTGCTTTACTAGATTGATTTTTGGAAGACTTGGCCAAATCTATCCACAATGAATTTAACTGGGTGGATATATAGCTTCTGATTTGTCCAAAGTCACCTGTCAACATGTACTTACTGAGCCTTATCTTTAGGCATGGCTGAAACTATGGCAGACCTTCCAACTCTCTGCTTAGCTACTGGTAGCCTGTTGAGTGATGGAGGGGAACTGGTGTATGTTATTGGTATCATGCCCAGGTCATCCCTGCCTACCAGCAAAGGTTCACTCTAAGACCGGGAGTCACACACAGACTGACCTGTCAGCCCCTTACATGAAGCAGCAAGAGCTCCTCCTTGTCCCACCCAGTTCTATCTCATGATCCAGCCATTCCTAGCTTTTGAGTTCAAATAGCCTGGCCTTCTGAGCCTTCTTCCGGGTGGCAAATTTAGAGGCTTCTTTGAATGAACTTTATGGATTCAGTCTTAATTCAATCAATCAATCAACAAGAATTTGTTAAGTACTTACTATGTGCTAGACTCTGTGCTAAGCTGAGGACACAATGAAAAAGGCAAAATAGCCCCTGCCTTCAGCAAACTTACATTCTAATGGGAGAGACAACACATATGTAAACAGATAAATATACATATACATACATATATATATATATATATATTTTTTTTTTTTTTAGATAGAAGATAACTTAGGGAGGGAAGACCTTTGGCAGAAGGTAGCATTTGAGCTAAGTCTTGAAGGAAGCCCAGGATTTTAAGAGATAAAAGTGAGAGCATTCAAGGCAGGGGGTTTAGCCAGTGCAAAGGCCCAGAGATGGGAGATAGAGTACACAGCACAGTGCCTGGCATACTGCAAGCACTTAAAAAATTCTCATTGATTGATTATCATGATGACTTCCCATGGTCAAACTCTATACATTGTTATTGTTGCCTCATGGAATTACCAAAGCTGAGTTACCAAAGAGTCATGGAGGCAGAAGGGATAAATGGAAATGGCTTTAGCAATTATCTATTCCACTTTACAGATGAAGAGAGATGAGTGACTTCTCTAAGGTCATATGTGACCATGGTAAATAGCTGGAATCCAAACCTGGGTCCTGACTCCAGTTCTATCATTCTACATTGCATTTTCCCATACCCCTCATGAAGCAAAGATTGGGGGTGAATATTTCAGGCAAAAGTGGGATGTGGAAAGGGATTTGATTTGAATTATCCAGTTAATCAACCAGTCAAAAAACATTTATAAGGTGTCCACTGTGTCTAACAGCATGCTAGATACCGTGAAGGATTTAACGATGCCACTAACCAGCAGTTTCACCTTGAGTATGGACCTCTGCTGTAAAATTAGGAATTTGTTTTTGCTGAGTCTATTTTAGTTGTGTCTGATTCTTTGTGACCCCATCTTAGGGGTCTTGGCAAAGATACTGAACAGGTTTGCTATTTTCTTCTCCAGTTCATTTTACAGATGAGGAAACTGAGGCAAACAAGGTTAAGTGACTTGCCCAGGGTCATGCAGCTAGTAGTTGTCTGAAGCTTGGATTTGAACTCAGGAAGATGAATCTTCTTAGTTCCACACCCAATGCTCTATCTACTGTACCACCTAGCTGCCCCAGAACAAGGATTTTAGATAGCTCATACCTAAAGTCCGTTCCAGCCCTCACATTCTCTGGTTCAGTATCTCATTATTTAACTATATCCAAATCTATCTAAATCCTTATTGGCAATACTGTCTTCACCAAGGGCAGCACAAAACCTGTATAGGAGACTCTGAGAACAACAGAATTACCGACAGTAATTGTGAAATCATTTTCCAGAATCTGGGGACTTCAGAAGCCATCTAGCATCTGACTGAAATATATCCAACAACTAGCCATCTAGTCTCTGCTTAAAGACATAGTCTAGGAAGAGAGAAGCCCTCTACTTGCTGAGGCAGCCTGTTTCATTTGTGGAGAGCTCTAATTGTTATGAAGTTTTTCCTTACATTAAGTATATTTTCCTTTTTGAAACTTCCGCTCATTGTTCCTGTTTCTGCTCTCCAAGGCCCCAAATCCTTTTTCCAGATGACAGCCTTTCAGATATTTGAAGACACTTATCACATCCACCCTATGCCTTCTCTTTTCCAAGCTAAAAATTTCTGGTTACTTCAACCACTTCTCATCCTGCATGAACTTGAGGCCGTTCACCATGCTAATAACCCTCTTTTCGGATATTCTCTAGCTTATCTTAGTCCTTCCTAAAAATGCAGCACCCAGAATGGAGCACAATATTCCAAATGTGATCTAACCAGGGCAGAGTACAGCAATGCTGTCAGTATCCTCTTTCTAGACACCCTCTTTTCTCTCTTAATGCAGCCTAATATAACATTAAATTTTTTTGGTTGCTATATCATACAAACCACTGGGAACCCCAGACAAATTGCTATCATCTTGTACTTGTAATTGGGGAGATTTCCCCCTCTGCTGTGTCACCAGTGTGAACTCTCACAGCACTTGTTTTTATGTACCTTTAGCCTTTGTGTTATATATGAAGTGCCCAGGTCATTGTGGGAACTTCTCACTTCGATGGCTCTTGCCCCTACTCAGATGGCACTTGGAAATAGTTTCTGTATTTGATATTGCGAAGGGTAGTCATCAGCTCTACTTAGGTTCTCAAAGAATTGAACATAATATATATTTTATTTAAACAGAAAGGACTCAATCACAAATCCATAGAAAAGCAAGAGAGTTCCCCCTTTCTGCTGGGTTTCTACTATACCCCCATCCCTACTTCACCCACTCCAGTAGAGGACTTTGACTCACAATTCTACTCTAAGCAGAGCTCATGAAGGGGACAAAGTCAAGATCTCTCCTTCCTCAAAGCTCCCTGCTCTTTGGCTCTCTTTCTGCAGATGAAGTTCCTCCAGAATGGTGCTAAAGCCCTCTTTCCCTTTGCCTTTTCTCTATGGCTGCTGGGCCAGGCCTTACAGATTACTCTGGAGATTCTCCAAACCTAAAAAAACCATTGCAACTAAAATTTGGGAGGTATGAATTTGGCTGTACCCTTCCCGGGAGCAGCCTGTGACAACACAAAAAGGGGACAGGAAGATGCAGGGTGGGGCAGCAATGGGGATACAATGGGGAAGCTTCATATCCCTGCTCCATACTAGTCATGCCATTTATCCCACATGGACTTCTGTTTTACTGATTTAAGATTATTTAATCACTCAATTTGCCAGCAAATGATTTTTTCAAATTTTATTTAGTATTTTATTTTCCCCAGTTACATTTAAAAACATATTTTAACATTTGTTCTTAAAACTTTGAGTTCCAAATTCTCTCCCTTCTTCCGTCTCCCCTCCCCGCTTCATTGAGAAAGAAAGCAATTTGATATAGGTTATACATGTGTAGTCATGCAAAACATTTCCCTAATAGTCATGTTGTGAAAGAAAACAGAGACAAAAAAAAAAAACTCAAGAAAAATAAAGTTTAAAAAAGTATGCTTCAATCTGTCTGTTGATACAGATTCTTTTTCTGGGGATGGATAGCATATTCATCATATGTCCTTCAGAGTTGTCTTGCTTAATTGTATTTCTGAGATTAGTTAAGTCATTTACAACTGGTCATCTTATAATATTGCAGTTAATTTAAACACTACATTTTACCAGCAAATTATTAAATACTACAGTGTGTCAAGCACCATGTTAGGCCCTGAAAATACCAAGAGAAGAATGAAATGGTCCCTGCCCTCAAGAAGTTTGCATTCTATTGGAGGAGAAAACAGGCATAAAAAAATAGAAGAAAAATAGGTACAAAGAAGGCTTGGGGGAAGGGGACTTTTAATAGCTGGGTAAATCAGGAAAGGTACATAGGGGAAGACTGAGCAAAACTCTGAAAGAAAGAAAGGATTGTAAGAGGTGGGGGTGAGGTGGAGGTGCATTTTATGGAGAATGGAGAGTTAGGAACAGAGGTGGGAGACTGGGATTGATTGTGAGGAACAGGAAGAAGGCCACTTTGATTGGACCCCAGAATATGGGAAGGGGAGTAATGTAGAATAAGGTTGGAAAAGTAGTTTGGACCCACATTGTGAGGGATTTTAAAAGCTCACTACAAATGATTATATTTGATTCTAGGGGCAACCCCCCTTGTGACTGAGTGGGGGATCGGCATGGTCAGATTTCTACTTTATGAAAGTTACTTTGGCACCTGTGAAAAAGATGAACTGGAGTGTGGAGGGATCTGGGGAAAAGAAATCAATTAGGAAGCTATTAGATTAATATAGGGAAGAGGTGATAGCGGGTTGAGCTAGGGTGGTAGCCTTGGGGCTAGAGAATAGAAGATTGATACGAGAGATGTAGAGGTAGAAATGACAAGATTTGGCTATTGATTATGTATGTGGGGTAAGGAAAAGGCAATAAGCATTTATATAATGCCTACTATGTGCCAGGCATTGTGTTAAGTACATTATCTCATTTGATCCACATAACAATTCTGCAAGGTGGATACTTATTATGCCCATTTTACAGTTGAGAAAACTGAGACAAACACACCATTGGTGCAAAGAAAAATTTGATCAGCCAGCAACAACTTTTGCTATCAAAGGTCTTTTATAAACCTTTTAAAATGGGCCTTCTTTCTTTTTTTCCCTTCTCCCAGGGGATGAAGCACAAGGTGTCACCCTCTGACTATTGAACAGGGTAAGTTTAGCACTAATACAACAGATAATAAATTTATGGAATTGTCAGAAATAGCTACTAAAGAAAGCTGTGGTATAATAATAATAGCATATTTATTTAATATTTTAAGGTTTGCAGAGCATTTTATCTACCTTATCTCCTTGGATCCTGCCAACAACCCAGTGAGATGGTGCAACAGGGGACTATTATTATTAATCAATGAATCAATAAACATTTATTAAGCACCTCCAGGCACTGTGCTAAGCACTGGGGATATACCAAAAAAAGGACAAAAGGCAGTCCCTGTTCTCAAGGAGCTTACGGTCTAATGGTGGAGACAGCAAACAAACCAATATGTACAAACAAGCTATATACAGGAAAAAATAGGAAGTAGTTAACAGCAGGAAGGCACTAAAATTAAGAGGAGTTGGGGAAGGTATTATAATTATTATACTAGTGAGGAACATGTTCAGAGAGGTTTTGTAAACTTGCTACTAGTGCATAGCTAGGGAGTATCTGAGTATCTTACCACTCCCAACCCGAATGAACCCAGAACCCAGAACCCAGGCTGAAGTCTGGAGGGGACAATCATGTCCAACTCCATCCCTTGGGGTCTTTTTAGGCAACAGGATACTGGGTCAGATGGATCATTTGCCACAAAAGGGGCAGGTTTAAAAGGACAGGTCTTAGCTGGTACATGCAGTACCCTTCCCATAGAATATAAGCTCCTTGAGGGTAGGAAATATTTATTTATTTTGATCTTCCCTCCGTAGGAATATCAATAGGAGCATCCCTAGCTCCTCCATAATACATCTCAAAAGTAGGCACTTAATAAAAATGTTAAACCAAAGTCCTTAGTACTTAGCAGAAATGCCACCTATAACATGCAACTCAGTTTTTCATGTCAGTCAAATCAGGCGAATCTCTTTTCCAGTCTTTCCCACACATAACAAACACACATATGTGTATACACACATATGTATTCTGGTTTATGTTCATATATACATATGTTCCTATATATGCATGTACATGTATTATATATGGTTATATACATACATCTATAGAAATATGTAATATATACATACACACATATACACATACACATATAAGGGTCAGGAAACTTAAAGAAAAGAAGTTTCAGTGAAAAGAAAAAGAATGCACTAAGCTTTATAATTTGGGTTTTATTCATTCGTTTGTTTGTTTTTTCATTTCTGATCCCTGTGACACTACTAAAGTGTTGTCAAATATAGAAATATATAGAAATAGAAACTGGGGCACAAAACCAAATCATAAGGATCTGTAGGTGGGCACATTGACTTGGAATACCGTCTGTTAACATTATCCGTGTTGTGGTTGTATTTTCGCTTATTTTGCTCAATTACATTTTATCTGGTTCAGGTCCTAGGGGGGCCCACCAAGTGTTTGATATGTCTGGTGTACCCAGTACTTATCCCCCAAATGGAACAGCAAAACTATCGATTTCTCCTTTGATTAGTATTATTTGATTTAATTTGGACATTTCACTGATGTCTCTTACCCAGACTTTTAGCCTAACCTGCGGATTATAAGCCAGCAGAGTTTAACCACTGGGAAGCCAGGAACATTTTACTAGAAATTCCATGAGTTAGATTCCATCCCTTTCAGAGTCAATGTTCCTGAACTCTGAGGGCAGCTTGGGAAACCATACCAATCCTAGGTTTGGAGTCAGAGGAGCTGGCTCTGCTATTTATTCCCTGTGTGAACAAGTCATTTCTTTCTCTGGGCCTTCATTTCCTCATCTGTAAAATAAGGGAATTGGGCTGGATTTTTAAGGTTCCTCCTAGCTCTTCATTCTATGATCCTATGACAACTCTGACCTTTCCTACCACCATTCCAGAAGCCAGACTGCCTAGAAAATGGAAACTTTAATTCTTTTTCCTATGGCCTCCAGCTCATTTCAAACCTAACAAGGGGATGTGGATTATCTCAACAGTGTCATGATGCATAACAAATATTCAGAAAAGGAAAAGATCTTTCTTTGCCAAAAACCCCTAGGGGTGGGATGGGAGGAAAACCCAGAGAGCCCAGGAGAGGAAGGGGAGAGAGAGAGAGAGAGAGAGAGAGAGAGAGAGAGAGAGAGAGAGAGAGAGAGATTGAAATGATTAGGGATGACATCTTGCAGACCAAAGTAACATCTTTTGCTATTTTCCAGCCCAAATAATAAAAATGTCTTGATAGGGGCTTAACAGCATTATCCTATTATGGAGATGCATTCTCAGGCTGTCCAAAGTCTGTGCCCTAAAAGCAGAGAGAAGCCTTACTGTACTAGAAGCTGAGTACTTACCACTTTGTGGCTCCATCTTTCAGGGATTCAGACATCACCTGTGGTCCTAGAAACCCTCCTTACCAACCATGACACCTTAGGTGTGTGCAAGATTAAAGGAAAAAACAACTACAACAATGTATGGATTTTATTACTGCTTTTAGGCCACAATCCTTATTTGGTCTTTGGAAAAGGAAATCTTTCTGCTGATTCATAGAACCCATCTAGCACTGGGCAAGGGGAAGGAAGGAGAGAGGGAGAGGAGGAAAGGGAGAAGATGTGAAGAAGCATTTTAATAGACTCTTTAATCCTATCTCATTGCTGATTTGCTGGTGCTTTTTTTTTTCACTCAGTACAGGGCCTTTCCTTGTTTTCTTTCTTCTCTTTCCCTAACCCCCTTAAAAAAAAGACAGTTTTGAATCAGTATATTTGTTAAAATAATAAAATCACAATAGAAGTCAGTCAATAAGGATTTATTGAGTGCCTCCTAAGTGCCTGCTAAGTGCTGGGGATACAAAGAGGTAAAAGATAGTCCCTGCCTTCAGGGAGCTTACAATCTAATGGGGACAACAAGCAAACAAACATGTACAAACAAGCTATATACAGAAAAAAGAGGAAATAATTAACAGAGGGAATGCACTAGAATTAAGAGGAGTTAGGAAAGGCTTCCTGTAGAAGATTGAATTTTAATTAGGACATGAAGGAAGCCAGAGAAGCCAGAGATAAGGAGGGAGAGCATTCCAGACATGGAATGCCCAGAGAAATGTAAGCTCTTTGAGGTCAAGAGTTTCAGTCTTTGGCCTTGTACATAGTAGCCTTCGATAAGTGCTTACTGAATTAAAATTAATTGCTATGTGCCAAGCTTTTTTGGGACAGCCAGGCAAAATGCCTGAAGTCAGGCAAAGAGGCAGCTGTCACTGAAATGCAGTGATGGGAGGGAGGCAGAGAGAAAGGTGTAAGAAGACTGGAAAGGTGAGAGGGGTCCATGTTGGGTAGTACTTTGAATGCCAAGCAGAGGATTTTATATTTGATCCTGTCGTTTACAGGGAGTCATTAAACTTTACTGAGTATGGCAAGAAAAGCCTGGATTGGACATTGATCTTTACCAATAAAGGGAGAGTCCCATACCAATGGGTTTTGGGACTGGAGTTATAGTATGTTGATCAGTTGTATGTGTTTTTTGTTTGGGGGGGAAGCAATGGGGTTAAATGCCTTGCCCAGAGTCATACGGCCAGTAAGTGTCTGAGGTTGGATTTGAACTCAGGTCCTCTTAACTTCAGGGCCAGTGCTCTATCTGCTGCACCACTGCCCTCCAATAAATATATTGTAGAGTATTGAAATAAACATGTAAGAGAGACATGAAGTGCTATCAGAATAGCTCATCCTGGATGTGGCAGAATCTTAAGGGTGATCTCCCTCCTAATTCATAAATCTCCCTTACCATGGTTAACTTTTATTTGTACACTTGCTGTGAGAAGGGCTTGCTAGTTTCAGAGGCAGTCTATTCAATTTAGGGGCTGCTTTAATGGTTAGGAACTTGTTCCTTATATACAAAGCTCTGAAGTATATGCATACACACATACACACACTCACAGTTCACATAGATACTTCATATATACACATATGATGTGTATATACACACAAAGACAACACATAACACACATATGTGCACATACACATTGCACACTGCACAGTGCCATGTGTATCTACTACACATATATTCCACACAGGTGTACTATATGTATTGTATGTGGTAGATATCTCACTAGAGATATCTTTTCAGGCTGAGATATTCTGAGAGGATTTTATGTCTCTTTTACACACCTGTTATAATACTCTACAATGTATTTATTACTCAACATGCTGTAATCCCAGGCTCAAAGTCCATTTTATGGGATTCTCTCCTTATGGTAGAGGTCAGTTCCCATTGGTATGGGACTTTCCTTGTTGGTAAAGATCGATGCCTCTCCCCTTATGTGGACTTTTTGGCTTTCCTTTTCTCTTTCTTCTTTTGACCCAATTTATGGTATTGGTTACAGTACTATATCTTTTCTTTCCTCAGCCCTAATGCTACTTCCTTCCTATATATGGCCTTTTCTGACTCTACCAGCTGCTAGATAGGAGAAAGAGGAAATGAAATGATTAAAGGTGACATATTGCTGATCAAAGTAACTTCTTCTGCTATTTTTCCAGCTGCTAGCAGACTAATTTGTAGATATTTATTTTGTATAGACTTTTACGTGAACATGTGGTCACTGCCTGTAGTAGATTGTAAGCTCTTTGAGGGAATGGAGTGTTTCATTTTTGTCTTTGGGTTCCCAACCATTAGCACATTTTGGATAGGACTTATGATGATTTCAATGGTATAGAGAACTCCATTAATGGACTTCCCTCTTCTGATCAAGATCAGAACTATGTCTGCAATTTACCTCTTAGAGTGATAGCCAGAGTACTGAGAGGTTTAGTCACACAGTCAATGCAATGAGATTTGGAGCTAGATGCACAGTCAAACCTCCATATTTTACAGGTGAGGAAAGTGGGCCTAAAGAGGTGACCTAACATAATCTAGGTCATAAAATTGGTATGTAAGTTCTCAAAATGTCTTAGAAATGGTTTCAAATAAATGAATACCAATAAATCAAGAAGTCTTCTTTTAGTACTTTTCCTCCTTAATATCAGAAGTACTTAAGAGTCAGTATTTGAGCCCCAGGCCTTCTTGACTCTGAAAACAGTCTTTCTATCCACTACTTCTTAAATATGAACACCTGAATAACAGGGATATGATCCTAAGTACCTAGCACAATGAATACATTAGGAGCTCAATAAATGCTTGAATGAATAAAGGGTATTGATTCATTAATTCACATTCAGCTAACTATTAAACCACTTGACTATGCTATCTAGCCCACATTTCTCCATTTTCCCCAAATATGTCTACTGGAAGTAAGATCCATTGTTATTAACAGGCTACAATGCAGCTCCCAGCACACTCTGACTTGACTCATTTAATGACCCTATCAAAAAAAGACAAGAAGCCTGAATTCTTTATCCACTTTACATAGGTAGAAGAGACAGTTATTTCATGGAACAGTTCCCAGGTGGATTAATGTGGAAAGTAGAGCACCTTTTTGATGTCTGTGATTTAGAAATCCTTGGGACTTATTTCTTATTTTCTCTGTTCTTTCCTCCACTAGCATCCCCTCCTCCAATTGGCAAGTTCCTTCTGGAACTTCCATCTTGAGAAAGTGTCAACTCTGGCCTTGCTTCTAATTTTCAAGTCCTTTTTTAGTGTTGTTTCCCCCACCAACGAAGACAGTCTTGAGGTTAGGGATCTACAATTATATTTCTGGCTTCCAGCTTTGAGAGAAAAGATGGACCATGCCAACCCCACTTCAGCTTGCGGAAGGGAGACTAAAACTCTGGGAAGAAGCCAACATGAGAGGAGTTGGCAGTCTTCATCATGTCCCTATCTCCAGCTGCCACACTAGAAACTTCAGGGAATTGGCCTTGGGTGAGATCTAGGACTCTCTCTTGTTACCCAAGATAGAAAGGATAGGACTTGACAATTGATTGGCTATGGCAGAGGGGGTGGGGTGATGGTAGAGTGAGAAATAGAGGATGAAACCAGTTTGTAAGCCTAGAACCCTAAGGTCCTTTTCCTCTGATTTTTGTTATCTAGTCCTGCATTTGTGAAATTAATTATTGAACCTATATGTAGCACTTTATCATATTATTATTCATGGGACTCGGTTACTTACAACCTATGTGATCTTGTACACATGTAATCCAGGTCTGAGTTTATTCTTCTATAAATTGAGGAAGGTGAACTAGATGACCTACAAGGTCCCTTATAACTCCAAGTCCCATGAGTACTATGTGGTTTTTTAGAAATCTTAATATGTATATAAATACACATACATATATGCACATATATGTATGTGTAAATATGCACACACATCTATATATACACACATCTATATCTATATCTACTATATCTATATCTATATCTATATCTATATCTATATATCTATGGCTGCATTGATAGAAATATAGTGTCTAGAACTCAGGAGACAATAGTCCTTCCCTATTCTGTTATAGGTCCTGTTCGATCCCCTGGTAAATTGCCTGCTGGTCCATCTATAATTAATGTAAGAGGCCTTGATATATGAAGTACTGAACAAAAGCTTTGAATAAATGTTAACCTATCTACTGACTGGTTAACAATCTATGGTATGTTTTAGGAGTCTGGAGACTGAATCAGAAGGGTGGAATCAAAATTCAGGAGGTCAACAAACTTAATGGCATTTTCCATCTTTGTTTTACAAGGAAGACAGTTACCTATGTCAAGCCCAACCAAGGTCATGAAAAGCAGGCACCTACCCCCATGGGAAAAGATAAACTATATTTGCAAGTTGACCAGTGGATGTTCCAGATTCTCTCTCTACTTCTTTTCTCCTTCTTTCTGACCCCTCAACAAATTATAAGAATTGAAGATCCCGAAATGTAAAATTGGAGATGATATTAATAGTTTGATTCGTCATCCTGGAGACACTGGGAATCAGGGAAAAGTGGTGGAAACATCACTGACATATGTCAGAGATGAGACCTTTTCTGCACAAAAAGGGAAAGGCAGGGACAATTAGGTGATGCAGTAAAAAGAGCACTGGCCCTGGAGTCAGGAGGACCTGAGTTCAAATCCAGATTCAGATGCTTGACACACTTACTAGCTGTGTGACCTTGGGCAAGTCACTTAACCCCAATTGCCTTGCCTTCCCCCCTCCAAAAAACAAAAGAAAAAAAGGGAAAGGTGGAAAGTGATCTTTGTTGTTGTGCCAGACTGTAAGGCAATTTGACCAAGCTAACCAATAGTAGAGTGAGACATAGAGACGCAGACATAGACATAGACATAGACATAGACATAGACATAGACATAGACATACCTTGAGACATAGAATTGAAGACTGGCAGCGTCATCTATCTCCAGCCCCTTGAAGGTCTTAGTTGACTATAGTGAATAACCTTCAATAAATCCCACTTGGATATGTAAGTTTTGTGTGCGTTCTCTTTTTCCTTTTCTAGTGTGTTTTCTGACTTGCCACAAAAAGCACTCATTAAGGAGGATTTGCTGCTAAATGACAAGAAGTAAAATAATTGCCCCTTAAACTTGTTTTAAAATCCTGAACTTAATGAATACCTTCACAAGTTAACATTTCATACACAAAGTAGAACAGAAAAAGAAGCTATGGATTTTTTGTGAAGCTATGGATTTCTATTACATTCAGCTTGCATTTAAAAAATACATAATAAATTCAGCATCTTACCTTTAAAGCTGCCCTGTTTGCCTGTATTTCCTTCCAAACTTCCTTTTGATCTATTCTATACATTTTAAAAATTATTTCAATGGCTCTTGCTTCTTTTGGGGGGGCAATCCTATTCTAGCTCCCTTGTTCTTCCCAAATTCTCAGTCTTCCATAAACTTAAAAAAGGTGGAAAAAAGCATAAAATCTTTGTAACAAATAAGAATAATTTTTTTTTGTCTTTTTTTTTGAGGGGGGAAGGCAGGGCATTTGGGGTTAAGCGACTTGTCCAAGGTCACATAGCTACTAAGTGTTAAGTGTCTAAAGCCAGCTTTGAACTCAGGTCCTCCTGACTCCAAGGCCTGTGCTCTATTCACTATGCCACCTCGACACCCCAAATAAGAATAATTAAACAGAATAAATCCAGACATCTTTCATATCCAAAAATGCATTTCTCTTCCTGCCCCTAGAGTTCATCACCTCTCTATCAGGAGGTGGCTAGTGTGCTTCATCATCAGTCCTTTGGAGTTGTGATTGGCCATTACATTGAGCAGAATTCTGAAGTCTTTCAGAGTTTTTTCTTTACAATGTCATTATAGTATAAATTGTTGTCCTGGTTCAGCTCATTTTACTCTCAATCATCAGTTTATATGAGTCTTCCCAAATTTCTCTGAAATAGTCCCTTTCATAATTTCTCATAGTACAGTAATATTCTCTTATTTCCATATACCATAATTTGTTCAGCTATTCCATGCTTGATGGGCACTCTTTCCATTTCTCTGTTATTACAAAAAGAGCTCCCATAAATATTTTTTACCATAAATATTTTTAATATATGAGTCCTTTACCTCTTCCTTTGTTTTCTTTGGGAGATAGGCCTAATAGTAGCATGTCTGGGCCAAAGGGAATGTGTGGTTTCATGACTTTGTGGGCATAGTTTCAAATTGTTTTCCAGAATGGCTAGACCAAGTCACAACTAACAGTGCATCAGTGTCTGTCTTCCTTTAACTGTGTCATTTACACCAATCTGATAGTTTGAACCTAAGACTTATTTTCATTTGCATTTCCCTAATTATTAATGACAGATAATTTTTTTTTTTTGCTTTTTGGAGGGGCAATTGGGGTTAAGTGACTTGCCCAAGGTCACATGGCCAGTTTAATTGTTAAGTGTTGGAGGCCTGATTTAAATTCAGGTACTCCTGACTCCAGGGATGGTGCTCTATACACTGTGCCACCTAGCTGCCCTGACTTAGATAATTTTTATGTAAGTATTGATAGCTTAGATTTCTTCTTTTGAGAACTACCTGTTCATATCCTTTGGCCACTGATCTAATAAAGGATGACTGGTGTTTTTATACATTTGAATCAGTTCTTTATGTATCTTTGATATTACAGAAACTTGCTCAAAGATTTTCTTCTCAGCTAACTGTTTCCCTTTTCATTTTAATTGCTTTAATTTTATGTAATCAAAATTGTTCGTTTTATCTTCTATGATCCTCTGTACACCTTGTCTGGTCACGAACTATTCTCCCATTCATAGCTTTAAAATGTGGTTTCTTTCTTGGTCCTCGAATATGTTTATGGTGTAACCTTTTGTAATCTAGGTCACATATCCATTTAGAGCTTCATGTGGTATATGGTGTGAAGTGTCTGTCTTAACCTAATTTCCACCAGGCAGCTTATCAGTTTTCTCAGTAGTTTTTACTGAATAGTGAGCCCTTTCCCCAGTAGTTAAAGTCTTTGGGTTTATTGGATGGTATCTGTCACATTCCTATCCTCTCTTTCAATACAAGAAGGGAAAGAAAAAATGGAGATAGGAGAAACAGAGTAGAGAAAGATAATAGAAAAAGCTACATTTGGTACAAAATGATAGAGTAACATCTGTGCTAGGGGCTGCCGTTGCTTATTCCTGGGCATAGAAGACAGAAGAGCAGAATGAGGAAATGCCACTAAAAATACTCCAGGCTCCTCCATAAATCTACTAGAGGGTTACAGAAAACCCGATGTCCTCATCTCCTCCAAAACAATAAACAAACTCTTCACATAACAAAGAAAGTAGAATACTTTTTTTTAAAAGAAAACTCACATACTTACTTAGATGGTCAACAAAAACACCAGTCTGAAGAAGGAAAAAAATGTTCAGCAATCTTACTGGCATTTCAGGGATGAAGGAGTTGAACTTGATTTAAGAGGAAATGAAAAGATATTTACCGATATTTAGCTTGGACACCTTCCCACTATTGCTTGAAAGTGTGATGTAGTGATACACAGAGTATGGAACACTCAGGGAGAGCTGGCTTCAAAATCCGACTCAAACACTTACCAGTCATGTTGTGACCATGGGCAAATTATTTGACCTTCCTTGGCCTCAGTTTTTAAATCTGTAAAATCCACGATGTCTTTGGTCCCTTCCAGGTCTAAATCTATAATCCCCTGGTCTAATGCTGTATTTTGGGGGGTTGTTATAGAGGTTTGTTTTCCAAGTCAATCTTTAAGAAGAACATCTGTAATCCAGGGGTGGGGAACCTGAGACCTCAAGGTCACCTTTGACCCTCTAGGTCCTCAAGTGTGGCCCTTGAGCAAATCCAGACTTCATAGAACAAATCCCCTTAATAAAAGGATTTGTTCTGTAGAACTTGGACTTAGTCGAAAGGCTGCACCCAAGGACCCAGAAGGCCACATATGGCTTGAGACTATGGGTTCCCCACCCCTGCCCTAGTCTAATCCTTAAATAAAGGGTGTCCCAAAAGTCTTGGTGGAATTTTTAAGCTCCTAAAGTTACTACCTAGAATGGTAGTTAAGAGCTTTGGGACACCCTATATAGTCCGATACAACATTTTGATCAGGTCTAACTCAGAGATCAGTATATTTAGCATTGCACTCAGTCTAGAAGGGCCCACTTGGACAGATTGATAGTCCAAAGAGAGATCTGAGGAATATGTATCCACCCAAAATTCCATGAGGGAGATCTGATCCTGGTAAAGGCAATACAGTACTAAATGTCATCTGTTTCATTAACTAGGAATATATATATATATATATATATATATATATATGCTGGGCTAGCGCTTCACAATTTTAAAAAACTTTTCTCTAGTGAGATATTCTACAGTGAAAAGAATGCTAGACCACGAGGAAACCTCCAGTGTGGTACAGACTATTGAACTTGAAATATATAGGATAGACAGCACTTAGACATGTAAGCTGTGTGACCATTGGGAAATTATTTAACTTCTCTGAGTCTCAGTTTCTTCCTCTAGGATTCAGCAATTTACAGCCTGAGTCCCATGACCTGATTTTGCTTGGAGTTAATAATGATTCTTAAATTTTTAAAAATAATTTTATTGTTTAATTAAAAAAAACAATTTATTTTAAAATGTCCAAATTGACTCTTGTCTGTTGTGGACAAAAACTGACTGCTGGCCAGATTTGGCCTGTTGAAGCAATGGTTGGATAATTTCTGTTTTAAGTTGAAGGTAGTGAAAAATTTTACCTACTTCAGTACATTGTTATGAGAAAAGTACTTTGAAAATATCAAAGTTCTATGGAAATGTGACTTATTATTAGTTCTACCATGGATACTTTTAATTTGCATGACCCTGAATGGGTCTAACTTCTCTGGGTCTCAGTTTCCCCATCAATAAAGTGAGGAGATTGGAATTTGTGATCCATCACTAGGGTTCTTTCCAGCTCTAAAATTTGATGAGAACTTCTTCGATCACCCCCAATATTAGGATTATTTATTCCAAAGGCAAGGGATCATTTTGGAATATGCAGTGCATCCTGAATTTTCTGTATTATATAAGGCTAGGGAGAGAGCATTAGTGACCTACCATTCCTAACTCCTGATTAATGGCTTGGGATCATTGTAAGTACCCGTTCTGCTTGGAAGAAGTTGTCTTACCCTAGTTATGTCCTCCATAAGGGAAATGCCCATGAAGCAGGAGCTCCCTTGGAGAGGGAAATTTTTGGAGAAACTAAATTTTTGGACAGTCTAAAATTTGTTGGGAAGCTTGGTTTTCACTCTCTATTCTTAGAATCACAGATTTACACTGGGAGAGACCTTAGAGTTCATGTAGTCCAGTTCTCTTGTTTTACAGGTGGAGAAACTGAGGCTCAGAGAGAATTGACTCACCCAAGGTCAAATTTATTTCGGGCCAAGATTCTTTTAGACTACAAGCATTTATTAAGCTCCCGCTATTATGCTAAGCACTGTGATATAAAGACAGAAGTATCTCTGCCTTGTAAGAGCTTGCATCCTCTTATAAGGAGGAAATGCAACGATGCTAAGGACTTCACAGGAGCATGAACAAATCTAGAGGCACAGAAAATCTAAGCAGTCCACCAGCTTCCCTCAGAAGGAAATTAAATTTAGGGTTACTATTATGGAAACTCCATCACTCCAGTAAGTCTTTTCCCAAAGTCCTACAGTTTCCTCAAATTAAGTTGTTCGGTTGTTTTCTGTTGTGTCCATTCTGACCCCATTTGGGGTTTTCTTGGCAAAGATACAGGAGCAGTTTGCCATTTTCTTCTCCAGCTCATTTTACAAATAAGGAAACGGAGGCAAGTAGGGTTAAGTGACTTGCCCAGGGTCACATAGCTAATAAGTATATAAGGCCAGATTTGAACTCAGGAAGATGACTCTAGGTGCAGCACTCTATTCACTACACCACCTAGCTGCCCTTTCTCAAGTTTCGACTTCCCTCCAAAAGGTAAATGAGTTTGGGGGCTTGCTGAATAATCAGGCTACCTTCCCATCAGAACTGCACTGTCCAACTAACTCAATAGTTTTGCTATATAAGTAGGATGTTATTCAAGAACAATATTGGACTCCCTTTTTTCCTTCTACAAGGAGATGGATATGGAAAGAACTCATTTCGTTAGCATGTCCAGTGCTTGATCTCTCAAACTCAAAAACTATAAATTTGATCACTAGTGAAAAAAACTCTCAAAATTGCTGCTTCTTGGGAAATCTTCCTTCTAGAGTAGTCAACTAGAGCCTGAGATCAGACTCCCAAAGGAATTTAACATCCTTTCTCCTTTAAACAGGAGGTTGGAATCCACAAACAGTATTTTGAACTACTCTCTTTAGCTGTGTGCCTAAGAGGAACATACCCGCTGCCATATGCATATGGGGTAAATTGTCATTGCTACTTCTATTTGGGATGGGGGAGAAGAGAGAAGAGGGAGA
The DNA here is from genome assembly GCA_011680675.1 of Gymnobelideus leadbeateri. Lineage (NCBI taxonomy): Eukaryota > Metazoa > Chordata > Mammalia > Diprotodontia > Petauridae > Gymnobelideus > Gymnobelideus leadbeateri. The sequence goes on from WOXC01004131.1 coordinate 93,795, forward strand.
AAAATCCCCTCTCTTTGATGCACTTTGGAAGGAAGTATAAATTGCTTCACCTTGGTCCCTTGGATTTCTCACTTGTAAAATATAATAGGTACTTAATAAATGCTTGACTTGACTGGATGATCCCTGTGGTTTTTACCATGGACAACTGGGTGGCACAGTGGATAGAGTGCTGGGCTTGAAGTCAGGAAGACTCATCCTTATGAGTTCAAATTTGGCCTCAGACACTTACTAGATGTAAGTGTTAAATAAGATGTGTGACCCTGGGCAAGACATTTGGCCCTGTTTGCCTCAGTTTCCTCATCTGTAAAATGAGCTGGAGAGGGAAATGGCAAACTGCTCCAGTATAACTGCCAAGAAAACTCCAAATGAGGTCATGAAGAGTTGGATATGACTGAACAAACAACAACGTTTGCCCAGCATCATTGAATTTCAGATATTAAGAAATAAAACAAAAAACCCTCAGTTTTCTCATTTCGGAAAATTTGGATGATGATATTTGTACTACCGACCTTAGAGGGTTATTATCAGGAACAAATGAGGTAATGTATTTGTAACAGTGGGCCCATGAAAACTCCTTAGAACTCTGGCTCTGGACCATCTTGCTACTTTGATATTCATTTTTGCAAATCATAGCCTGAGTCCCCATCAGTACAACGCTCTCTAGTTGCAGACCATATAAAAACCACTGATCCAATAGTAAAAGCACTTAATCAAGACATAAAAGCAATGTAAAGAACAAAAGAGAATTGTGTAGTAGAATCATTCTCTGCTCCCATCTGCAAGCACATGCAGTCCCCCACACTTTGTGAAGTAACTGATGGGGAAGAAGTTTCTTGAGAAAAAATATGTGAAGGGGTAAAGAAGCTGTCCTTCAGTGAAGGCAGCTAGAGCTTGGAAAGCAGCCAGTTGTTTCCCTTTATCTTCTCAGCATGCTCTCAGCAATCAACATGAACATCCACTGTAGGTCTCTGGGGTTGTATTCATTTCAACTTGGCCTCTGGACTGCCATCTCCCATTCTCAGAGCATAGCTAAAGGACTGATGTCAAATTCTGTAGACTGCATTCCTGATATTAGTTTCTTCAAATTTGGCTCGCTGTTCGTGGTGACTCAGGAACATTCCAGGACTCCCCTTTCCATAAAGTCCCTCATCTCTTAGCGTTGTGTCTTTTTCCATGGGATCCTCCTTTCTTTTCTTCTTTTTCCAAGTTTACAGCAATTATCACAAGGCTCCATGGGATCCTGGCATCCTGGAGATTCATACAGCAACTCTATTCCTTTGCTATCATGGACACTTGAAGCAAGAATAGATAGCTCCCACTAAGGGCAATGAAATTTGCTTTCCATACTCATCACATATATGAAAGGGGTTTGTATCTATGAAGTCTTACAGAAGTATAAGGTATTAATATTCTTCACAATTTAGTAAATCACTACTGTGAAGTATCATGAAGTGAAGCAAAAACATTTGCCAGTGTCATGGAGGACATCTTGATTAGAATCAGAACTGAAAAATTTCCTGTCATTTCAAGGTCGTCTAAATTCTCCTGTTCACCAATGGTTTTTTATTAATTATACCAAAAACCCAAGAACATTTAAAAGTCTCCTCAATTAAATCAATAATAATTCAAAAAATAGTTTAACCAATTACAAGAGAAAAACAAAATGGATGAAAACACATAGTAGCAAATTTACTCACCTTTTTATTTTAAGATAATGATAATAAAATATTTTGTTTTAACACAGTGATGAGTACATATAATGAGTCAAATAGGATTTATTCAGTGTTTACTTTGTGACAGCATTGTGCTAAATGATGAGGACACAAAGAAAGGCAAAACAATAGTTTCTGTCCTCAAGGAATTTGCAGCTTAATGGGGGAGACAATTTGCAAACAACTGTGCAAACAAGCTAGATGCTGGATCAGCCGGGGATAATCTCAGAGGTAAGGTACTAAGGTTAAGGAGGATTGGGAAAGAAAGAGGTGGGAAAGGGAAAAGAAGGTTTGGGAAAGAAGTTGGTACTTTCACTGAGACTTGAAGAAAACTAGGGAAGCCAGGAAGTAGAAATGAGGGGGGGGAGGGGAGAGAAAGTTCCAGGCATTAAGGACAGCCAATAAGAATGCCCAGAGTTGGGAGGAATGGCAAAGAAGCTGCTATACTGTTATACATAAAAACTATACAATCATAACCATCATTGATCTCATCAATTTAGGTATCCCTTCTACAAGAGCAGGTCTTATTCTATCTAGTTTTCAATGATTTCATTATATAAATGCTCTGGAGATAATCTACCCAACATACTAAAAGATTTTCTTTGGTTCTTTTAATACCTTAAGGGTACCACTATGGCACTCAAGCTATTCATCCATTATTTCTTTATACATGTTATTTTCCCCATTAAAATTTGGCCTCCCTGAGGGCAGAGACATTTTTGTCTTTCTTGTATCCTATTAGCAGTGCCAAGAACATAGTAAGTGTTAAATAAATGTTTGTTGTTGATGATGACAACGATGACATGACTGACCCATCTTCTTTTCTGGCCAAAGATATCTTCGATGATGTCTTTGCATGTGCAAATCATCATAATCAATGTGCTACAGTCTGTTAAATACCTATTACGTATCTTTTCATTATCCTTTGTGTTTACTAGCAATTTAATTCTTCTAAGATCATGTTGTTCCATGATTCACAGCCAAATAGCATCACTGGGAGAATAATAGTGTTGAAAGAGATGGTTTATGGCAGCAGATAACTTGGAATCACTAAAAGCAATGCACAATTTTCCAAATACAATTCGACCTGGTGTCTTCCCTTTCTTCAATTTAGGAACCAATTCATTGTCCATCTGTAGCAGTTATCCAAGGCATATCTACTAACTATGGGCTATCATTACAGCTGTATACCATATAGCAAACAATATGTGTTTTCATCCATTTTGTTTTTCTCTTGTAAATGGTTAAAATATTTTAAAATTATCATTAATTTCATTGAGGAGACTTTTAGATGTTCTTGGGCTTGGTATAATTAATAAAAAATCATTGGTGAACAGGAGAATTTAGATGTCCTTGCAAATGATAGGAAATTTTTCAGTTCTGATTCTAATCAAGATGTCCTCCATGACACTGGCAAATGTTTTGGCCTCACTTCATGACACTTTTCAGTGAACAGTTGAATAAAAGTAATAATAATAATAATAGTAATAGCAGCTAGCGTGTGTAGAGGATCTACTATGTGCCAAGTAGGCAGCTAGGTGGCACAGTGCATAGAGTTCTGGGCCTAGAGTCAGGAGGATTTGAGTTCAAATGTGGCCTCAGACACAAGTCACTTAACCCTGTTTGCCTCAGTTTCCTAAACCTATAAAATGAGCTGGAACAGGAAATGGCAAACTACTCCAGTATCTTTGCCAGGAAAGCCCCAAATGGAGTCCCAAAGAGTTGGACATGATCAAAAGAACTGAATAACAACCAAATGTGCCACACAACCCTGGAAGGTAGGTGCTATTATTATTCCAACTTCATAACTAAGGAGACTGAGGCAGAAAAGGGTTAAGTAATTGTTCCAAGGTCACACAACTAGTAAATTTCTTTCTTTCTTTTTTTTTTTTTTTTTGCTTTTTGGAGGGGGAAGGCAGGGCAATTGGGGTTAAGTGACTTGCCCAAGGTCACACGGCTAGTAATTGTTAAATGTCTGAGCCCGGGTTTGAACTCAGGTCCTCCTGACTCTAGGGCCAATGCTCTATTCACTGCCCTACCTAGCTGTCCCCAAACCAGTAAATTTCTGAAGTGCCATATGAACTCAGACCTTCCTAACTCCAGGCCAACGGTGTCTTCTAGCTGCCTGTGTACCCTCTCATTTACCTTGGTGTTGAACATAGTTATCTTTAAGTCACATTCTTTCTTATTGCATAGAATATTGAATAGTTTTTAACCTATATTAGAAAATACCCTTTTTGGAGACATTTTGAAAATGTATCTCTAACTGTATTTAAATTTCATTACTTTCAGCAAGGACTTCTCTCTGTATGTATTTGTTCAGGTCCAAGCATTCTTCTTGATTTCCAATTTTTTAAGTATCATTGCCATTCTTCTAGTACACTGACTCCTGAGATGGTAAAACCCAAATGTGGTCGTTCTATAATTATTACCCAGGAGACTAGAACATGGGAAAAACACCATCTGATCCATTTCATTTTGTGACTGTTGTCCTCCTTCCAATTCATGTGCAAATGTTCTCAAGATGATTTGGCTTAATTGAGTCTCCTGCCAATCTTTTATAAAATCAGAGAATTTGAGAATTATAAAGGACCTCAGTGGCCATGTAGTCTACCCCAAACATGAAGTGAATTCCTACTGTAATATACACAACAAGTGTTCAACCAGCTCTGAAGACCTTTGAGAAGGAGAATTTACCATCTCTCTAGTAAACCTATTACATTTTTGGACAGTTCTAGTTTCTAGGAAATTTTTCCTTTCCACATTGTTATATTTGCCGCTAAAATTTTTTAAAATGTTTTTCTGTGGTGATAATATTTATAATTTTCCAACATCCTTCTCTGTAATGTTTTGCACATGAATTTTAAACTAGTGTTCTTAGTTGCCCTGTCTTTCCGCTTGTTAAGATTAAGCATCTGATGGTTTGCACTTAGGTTCCAGGTCTGGAGTCAGGAAAACTCATCTTCCTGAGTTAAAATCTGGCCTTAGACACTTACAGGCTGTGTGACCCTGGGCAAGTCACTTAACTCTGTTTGCCTCAGTTTCTTCATCTGTAAAATGAGCTGGAGAAGGAAATGGCAAACCATTCCAGTGTCTTTGCCAAAAAAAACCAAAAAACAAATCCAAATGGGGTCATGAAGAATCGGGCACAACTAAAACGTCTGAACAACAAAATCTGACGTTTGAGATAGTTCTAGGAAGCTCCTTTGGTTTCCTCATTGTACCCCTTATTTTGTATCAGTTAATCTTCTCTGAGAAATGTAAATATATTTATTGTATCCCTATAGGCATCATCTGCATTATGGTTGATGTATTTAATGTTGTTCATTTCCTGTTTTGCAGAGCTAAGTTGTTTATGCATGCTGGGGTTGCATGCACTACAGTAACATTTAGTACCTTCTCGTCCTTATCCTTCTAATTTGATAATCACTTTGACCTTTACTGTAATCAGTTGTTGATTTGACTACATCCATACAGTTGATTCTGACGTGATTGCATGACATTTCCTGTTTCTTGAGCTTGAGTTAACGTCTTTTGTGATACTGTTTGATACTTACCATGTCCAGAACCTTTTTAATTTCTCCTCAAAGAAAGTATCCACAATGTACAGGCCTGAGGCTTTTCTGAGTTGTCTAAACCCTTTGACTTCTTTCATTCCTTGGTCTTGAATCATATTTTCCAACACGGTTCACTGTGCCCCTCCCCCTGCTCATGCCTATGTATATATTTGAGTCACTGATATCAAAGTATATGTTGGCTTAAGGATCTTTTCATGTTCTTCAAAGAGTTTCTCTAATTCTTCATCCTCCAAAATCCATTTTGGTACATAAGCTAAAATCATCTTCTTGATTTTTTTTTTTACACTCTTATTGTGTGTCCTATAAAGAGAAATAATCACGTACCTCACAAAATTCTTCTCTTTTTTGCCTTTGGGTACCTAATGAAGCTACCTTTGTCAGTTCATTTGTTAGCCACCCTGAGGAGAACCTGTAAGATATATTTCCATTCAGCCCCAATTTCCTCATATCTTTTTGTATCGCTTATACCAAAAACATCACTATGCTTGTGGTTTAGCTACTCCTCTTGGGTGTCGACTTGGGCTGTAGGACAGAAATCGCAGGTTAAGAGTAATAGCAGGTAAATAAGTGGTTGTAGAGGCTTAAAATCTGTGATCCTTAGCATCTTCTGCCCTTTCCCCCACCATTCTGATGCCAGAGGGGTAGAAACAGAAGGGAACAGAATGGCATAATGGCCATTTTTATTTCATGGGTCACCATGACCCATCTCACCATTCCCCTCCAAAAATCATCACTGAACAGCCCAACTTTCTGGTGTTGACTTTTTTCCCCATTTAGCTAGCTAGATATAAGATACGGTCTATTGCATGGCCTATATTCAAAGCTCTTCCACCACAGTAGGACCTGGCAAAACTTATGTCCTGCTGGCACATCCACCTTTAAGAGCATAGAGTCACCTGCGCACAGGGGTTATTGCAGTGGGCCAGTAAAGAAACAGTCCTGTCTCTCAAAGACCTTATACTCCATGTGGGGTATTTGGCAGATAAAAGGAAGCTCAGCTTGTAGGGTGGATAGAAGACTCTGGAAGTCATAAAGGTACAGAGTTGTGACAGATGGCAAGATCCTCTTAGAGGTGTTTAGATTATATAAGTAACCAAAAGTAAATTAGGATGACAGTGCCAAGGCATAGAGGCAGCAGAGAAGATGGTAAGGCCTGGAAGACCTTAGGTGTCCAGGAGTAGACTGGGGGTCCTTCATCTTGTCCAAAAGAAGGGAGTAATCAATGTTAATAAATGTTAACCCTTTGGAACTTTGAGGACCTGAGATGTGCTGTAAGAGTTCAAAGGAGAAATATTGCTGTAGATTGGTGCTTTCGGAACAGGATTCATGGATTAGATACTTATTAAGATGGTAGAAAGGAGGGGCAAGAAAATTCCACTTTTGGACAGTCCCTTGCAAAACTCTTTACAGATATGATCTCATTTGATCTTCATCACGACCTAGTAAGGTAGATGCTATTATTATCCCTATTTTACAGATGGAGAAACTGAGGCAGAGAGGTTAAATCACTTGCTTGGGCCCACTCATCTAATAAGTGTCAAAAGGCAGTATTTGAACTCAAGTTGTCCTGCTCCATTCCCAGTACTCTGGACGCAGGATCTATATTTAGTTTTAATGCTGAGGATTGTCCTTTCTCTTTCCATTTTTCCTTTAGAGAATGAGGACAGAGGCATGGTGTACTGGTAGCCACAAGCAATTGACTATCACCCCAAACCCCAGCCTCAGTATGTACCAAATGAATTCTCAAGACCCAGTGCTTCTTGGAGGCTCAGGAGGTATCTCTAAGTTTTCCATTGTCCATGGCTATGTGGCTTAGCGGGTCCCCAGTGAGTTTTCCTCAGTGTCTTTATGTGTTGCTGTGGTCAAAAAAATTCATTATACCATGGCAGGCTTACAAAAACTCTCGGAACTTGTCGAGGCTGCTCCTTGAATGACTGTTATAGGGTCTGCCACTGTCCTCTGCTCTAAGCCTTTTCAGTCTTGGAGGATCTGTCCAGACCTTGCCTTCTGCTAGCATACATTCTGAGAACCCAGGGTTACCTGTGTGTCCTACTGGAGCATCAGAGTAGAACTTTAGAAGAAGATGCAGTATTAATAATAAGAATAAATGCTTGCTGGCTGAATGGAGCTTCCCCTCCTAATAGATAACAGGTGCTGGTAGAAGCCACTTGAGAAGTTTCAGGGAAGACACCTCAGAACTTCAGTTAGTATTCTTCATCAGAGGGGTCAGATTGGGGCAAGCTGACCAGCAAGCAAAACTATCCAGTATGTCTGAACCAGATTTAAAAGTAACTGGGAAATGTTTAACAAGATAAATAAGAATGCAATACAATGTAGAAAATGTTCATTTGTGGTTTTCTAAGCCAATATGCAGCCCTGGGGAACTAAATATGTTTCTGTTTTTTTTATTCCACTGGTGGTATCAGAACATAGTAAAGTTTGATAGAATAAAAGGAACACTAGATTGGAAAATTGGAAGACTTGGGTTCAGATCCCCAATTAGTCAAATCATTTCATCTCTCTGGATTCTGAACTAGATCATCTCTCGGTCTCTTCAAGCTCCAGAGCTATGATCCTAAGGCAGGGGTAATTAACTTGTTTTTGTGTCTTAATCTTTTGGTCTTCTGGGAAAACCTATGGATCCCTTGCTAGAATAATAATGCTTTGTTGCCTTCATTCATAATCGAAGGAAATACTAAAGTTCAGTTAAAAGTTAGTAAAAATAAAGATGCATAACCCCTGTCCTAAGGAGAAGGCTCTGTCTTTGCTATAGACTTAACTATGAACACAACCTTTATCTGTATCCCTATGTAATGTTAATGGGATTTAAGATCTTCCCACACCCATTAACGGGCCTTATGTGGAGTCCATTAAGGGAGGCTTGCTTAGAGGAGGCTTGCTTGGAGGAAGGCTTTCACACTTTTTTTTTTTAAACAAATGCTTTATTAACTTCTGTTTTACATCATTCATTTCCACCAGATTTTGAGTTACAATCATTTCCCCCACATTATTCCCCTACCCAACCTCCCAGAATAGTAGTCCCACAAGATATCACTTCCTCCAATCTGCTCTCTCCCATACCTTCTCCCATACCCCCATCGACTTTTCCATTAGAGGAAGGTGAATCTTTGTGTCCCAATGCCTGCACATCTTATCTCCCTATTACAAGCAAAAGAGTATTAATAATAGTATTTATATATATTTGAAACATTTAATGTTAAGACCTCGAATTTCAGATCCATTTCCTTCCTCCCTTGTCACCCATTCCCTCTTGGGAGATAAGTAATTCAGTATATGTTGTACATGTCTAGCTATGCAAAACATTATCATAGTAGATATATTGTACAAGGCTGCTTATAATTCCCTCCCACTCATCCCACCCCCCACCTGGTCCATTCCCTACATGATCCTGTCCCTCTTCTATAGTGGGTACTTCCAACCTCCCCTCCCTGCAAGGATGCCCTCCCATCCATCATCCCTCCTCTCATCCCCCTTCCCCCTATCCTGCTGCAGGTTGAGATATCCCATTTAGTATGTATGTCATTTTCTCCCTGAACCAAATTCAATGTGAATGTGGTTTTGCCTTTTTAGCCTTCCTTATTCTCCCCTCCTTTGCAACCACTTCCCCTACATGGGATAGTTTACCCTACCCTGTCTCTCCCCATCTCCTCTTGCCACTTTCCTCTCTCACCTCATAATTTCATCCCTTGAGTACTCTCCCTTCCCAACAAATTCAACCTATGCCCTCTATCCATATATAACTGTAACCATATACACACACATTCATATATGTATTCATATGACCACACCCCCTTCTTCCATTATTTTCATAGTGAGAAAGATATCATCAGTCACAGTTATTGCTTTTCCATATAGGAATGTAAATAGTTCAACTTTGATAAGTTTCTTTTGATTTCTTTTCCCTGATTACCTTCTCAGGCATCTCTTCCTTCCTGTGTCTGGATGTCAAATTTTCTATTCAACTCTGGTTTTTTCCTCAAGAATGCTTGAAAGTCCTCTATTCCACTGAATGACCATATTTTCCCCTGAAACAAAATACTCAGTTTTGCTGGGTAGGTGACCCTTGGGTTCATTCCCAGTTCTTTTGCCCTCTGGAATATCATATTCCATGCCCTTCGATCCCTCAGTGTAGAAGCCACCAGGTCCTGGGCTATTCTGATTGTGTTTCCACAATATTGAAATTGTTTCTTCCTGGCTGCTTGTAGTATTTTCTCCTTGATCTGGGGATTCTGGAACCTGGCTATAATATTCCTGGGAGTTTTCTTTTTGGGATCTTTTTCAGGAGTTGATCGGTGGATTCTTTCAACCTCTATTTTGCCTCTGGATCTAAAACATCAGGGCAGTTTTCCTTGAGAATTTCTTGAAGGGTGATTTCTAGGTTCTTTCCTTGATCATGGCTTTCAGGTAGTCCAATAATTTTTAAATTGTCTCTCCTGGATCTATTCTCCAGGTCAGTGGTTTTTCCATGAGATATTTCACATTGCCTTCTAATCTTTCGTTTGTTTGGATCTGCTTAACAGCATCTTGATTTCTCATAAAGTCACTGGCTTCCATTTGCTCCAGTCTAACTCTGAAGGAATGAATCTCCTCAGTGAACTTTTGAGATTCTTTTTCCATCTGGCAAATTCGACTTTTTAAGGCATTCTTCTCCTCATTGCCCTTTTGGGCCTCCTTTGCCATTTGAGTTAGTCTATTTTTTAAGGTGTTGTTTTCCTCAGTCAGGCTGTTGACCCTCATTTCATACTTTTCCTGCATCCTTCTCATTTCTCTTTCCAATTTTTCCTCCACTTCTCTTATTTGATTTTTAAAGTCCTTCTTAAGGTCCTCTATGGCCTGCAACCCGCTCATGTTTTCCCCTGGGGCTTTTGGAGCAGGACTTCTGACCTCACAGTCCTTTTCCCACTCTATGCCCCCAAAATAGGAGTCTAGGGTTGCATTTTTCTGTTTCCTTTGCCTTGGCATGTTGCCACTTAATTGCTTGACTTTTGGGCTTGTTGCCACACTATGGCTTTAAGGCCAGCTAGAGGAATTTTCGTCCCGAACGTGTGGGGGGCAACTTCCGTTTCTGGCAAGCTGTAAACCCACCCATGACTTCCACCCTAGATCACAATCCAGATCCAGGGAGGTTAAAGCAAGAGCGATTACCCCCCAAGACTGATCGCTGGATCTCCCCACGATTTGTAGGCTGGGAGCCAGAGCTGCCTCTGAAAACTACAAAATGGCGTGTCTCCTCAGGGACTTCTAGCCCCCAGGGGAGGGAGCTGACGCATTCCCCAAATACAGGTCCCAAAGTCCATAGGACACTAACCTCTTACTTTGTCCTAGGCATGTCTATGTTGATAATTCTGGAGTTGCCACGGCTCCTGGTGTTCTGGGGTTCCTCCAGCCGGCTGCTGGCCCTGCCGCCCTGGGGCTAAAACCTCGGCTCACGCAGACCTGGGCTTGGCTCGGCTCCTGCACTCTGTGCTCTGCGCGCTGCCAGGTCCCAGACCGCTGCGCTGGTCCTTCCTGCAGGGCTGCTGGGCTGTCCTCAGCGGGAGGTTAGCTTCTTTGTGTCGTTCTGTGGGTGCTGGGGCTCCAGAAGTTGTTCAGAGTCCCCTTTTACATAGTTTGGGGGGACTCTGGGGGCAGAGAGGCTTGGAGGAGCTGTTTCTACTCCGCCATCTTGGCTCCGCCCCCCACACTTTTTGCTAGTTTCTAATTAGGCACTGAGTCATGAGGGTTGTGATGCCTTCTGACTCTGAGAAGAGTATATATACTATGAGTGGGTATTTTGCTTTGGGGGCTCGCTTATGAGAAGGATCTTGTGATTCCCTGGTTGAGATTCTGAGTGGCTATATGTTCAGAACTCCCCAGCTGCTCAGATGTAAAGGCTCTCTCAATCCAGGGATGTATGTAAAGTGTATAGTTGATTCAGGTAGTCAGAGCCCTGTCTGTTGGTCTTTATTCCTCTGCTTGCACTTTCTCTGTTTGTATTTTCTCTGAAGTTCAGGGTGCTGACTTTTCCCTTGAACTGGTGAATGTGTTTTAAAAAGATTGTTGATCCCTTAGACAGGAATCTTTCCTAGTAAAACAGATCTAAGAACCTGTGCTAGCAGCCATCCTGGGTATGCCAGTGTGGTTGCTGCTACACCATATCACCATATTCCATTATCATCAAGGGAGTGAGCACTTATATTTGTGTGTATGTGTGTGTTTATGTCCAAACCTACACACATATATGCACATTTTACATATATACCTACAAAAGTGCTTACATGTACATACATGTATGTATATATACATAAATACATATATAGCACAATATTGTGCTTCATATAAAGTACTAATAGGAACTAAAAATAATATCTCCGTTTTACAGTTGTGGAAACTGAGGCTAAGAGGACAAGTCACCTTCTCACAGTAACATAGTTAATAACTGTCAGATTCAAATCTATTTCTTCCTTACCCAAGATCCAACAGCCTGGCATAGTGGCTGGCACCTCATTATGTTGTGAGTAAGCTGCTTTGAGAACTTTAAGGTGTCCTAGAAATGTGAGTTATTATTAAGTCATACTTCCTCTAATAGAAACCATGGCTATAAAGTATTGAGAAGCATTCATGAGTCAGGTAACAGCTTAATCAGATAAAATGTTGTATGCTACATAGAAGAGAAAGGTATGCTAGATTTTGTTGTTCAGTTGTTTTCAGTCATGTCTGACTCTTCATAACCCTACCTGAGTTTTCTTGGCAAAGGTATTAGAGAGGTTTGCCATTTCCTTCTCCAGCTCATTTTACAGATGAGGAACTAAGGCAAGCAGGGTTAAGTGACTTATCCAAGGTTACACAGCTAGTAAGTTACTGAGGCCAGATTTCAACTCAGTAAGACAGGTCTTCCTGACTCCAGGCCCAGTACACTATCTACTGAGTCACCTAGCTGCCCCTAGATACACACACACACACACACACACACACACACACACACACACACACACACACATTTACAGACTCCTAGCTGGAGCAGCAGATAGAACACTGGACCTGGAGTCAGAATAGACCTGAGTCCAAATCCAACCTCAGACACTTATTAGCTGTGTGACCCAGAGCTATTTAACCCTTTTATGCCTCAGTAGTTTCTCCTGTAAAATACATATATATATATATATGTATATATATATATATATATATATATTAGCATCTACTTCATAGAGTTGTTGTGAAAATCAAATGAGATTAAATTTGTAAGGTGCTTAACACAATGCCTGGTACATAGTAGGTGCTTAATAAATGTTTATTCCCTTTCCCCTTGGCATATGTATACACATACATACATACATACACACATAATGCACATATATCTATAGATTATACTTATATATTAAAAGTTGCCTTTTTTCCATTTTTTTAGCAGCAAAATGATAGCTTTAGCTATTTGCCCAAGCAGTCCCTTTATTACAGGTACTAGTATCATGAGGAATAGGGGGCATTTGGGGGGGTGCTAATATGGAAGAAATAATATTTATGAGCATAGATATAAAGCTAGAAGGAACTTCAAAGGTCATCTAGTTGAGTTCCTCCTCACTTTAAAAATGAGGAAACTGAGGCCTAGAGAGAAAAGTGACTCATCCAAAGTCCTACAGATTAGTAAGTAGTCAAATTAGGATTCAAACCCAAGTCCTCTGACTTCAAACCCTGAGCTCTTTCCTCTATAGAACAATGGGGAGCAACTGGATGATGTGGAAGGTGAGTAAGCTGGTACTTCTACCAGGACATTTGAGCTAGTGAGAATGAGGCCATTGTATCATTAATCAGACCATGTGTGGGAGGGTGATGGTGATGTGAGCTGAGGGGTTAGTGAGAGGATATGACATGTTGGCAGAGATGATGACCATATAAGAGAAAAATTAATAATAATGACGGACAAAGAATACATAGGGGGACTTAAAGGGACTGTGTGAAAATTGTTAGAACACTATTTGCATTTAAACTAGGTAATTTAAATGTAGATAATTTCTAAGAAAGTTGAGTTGGTTGCTCTGGCATTCTGTGATGTTTTAAATGTTACATCTCATATCCAGGGCCATCTCCAGATGTCCTGATATAGGTCTCACCCCTGGACTCAGGTGGCTACAGAGGAGAAAGTGAGGCTGGTGACCTTGTGCAACCTTTCCTCACTTAAATCCAATTCACTAGCATCACCTCTTTGATGTCACGTTCCTCTCTGAGAGCAAAGGACAAACAATAGTAGTGACAACAATAAATGTTACATCTGCTGTGTTCCATTCAGTCGGCCATCTTAATTTACATTGATTCAGTCAGCTGGATGGTATATTTATACATGATTAGATGAACAAAGTCTAATTTCTACAGGGATACCTTTGAATGCCCCCATGCACTCACTGTAAGGGAGGCATAAGGGGAGAAAAACTGGAGCCCCAGTAACCGTGAACAGGGCCAGACTGCAGCTTTTCCATTCTTCAACAGCCTCTCTGCCAAAATGTCATATCCTCTCTCTAACCCCTTGGCTCACATTACCCTTGCCCTCCCACATACAGTCTGATAAATTTTACAATGGCTTCATTTTCACTAGCCTAAATGTCCTGGTAGAAGTGCCAACTTACTCACCTTCCACACCATCCAGTTGTTCCCCATTACTCTGCAGTAGAAAGAGCAGTTTTAAGTCAGAGGACTTGGGTTTGAATCTTAATTTGACTACTTACTAATCTGTAGGACCTTAGATGAGTCACTTGCCTCTCTAGGCCTCAGCTTTCTTATTTATGTCTCTGTGGATCTGTGGCTTTGGCTACTCTACAGCTCACACCCAACGTTCCCCAGCAGTGGAGGGGTAAGCACTGTCATCTTGCAGTCATGGCCAGTCTAGAGCTGCCTATCTGAATTTCACCAACTGGCCTAACTGTCCTTTCTCTACAGAAAGTATTGGAAAGGGTGGCTAGGACAGAAATATCAAATTTAACCGTAGTTCCAGGGAGGAAAAAGCAGTTTTTTCTATCTATCCTTTTTTGTAGCTAATGCAGGGTAAAAAGGGGCTCTTTGTGAGCTTTTTTGGTGGTGGTAGTAGCCCAGAACCAAATGAATCTCATTGAGGAAAAACCAAGGAAGAAATAACAAAAAGGTCATCCTCTCCCCACCCCCCCCACCTCAATTCCTACTATTTAAAAAGGAACCAACTCCTTTGGCTTCTTGATTTCGATCAGATGCAAAGCTGGAGCTTGTTGCTTCTAAACAAAAATGAAAAATGTTTTATAAGTTAAGTGCATCAAAACAGATGGCCTCCAGTTCTCCCAAACATGTCCTACATACCCTCATCCGTGTGGAGGGTGCACGGAAGGGAGGGATTTACAATGCTAGGTCTCTGTGACAAAAAATAGACCGACGATGACTGATTTGGAGTCCAAGGGCCCACAAGTAAGTGGGGATTGCTAGAGGAGAAAGGTGCAAATTCACAGAACAGGTCATCTTAAACTGTCAGCAAATCAGTTGGCTCAATTAGAATGGTATTTTAAGCTGAATGCAAATATAGGCATAAAAATAAGGTACACATCTTACTGGCCTGGTCTGATCCACTGCAATTTATGTCAATTTCTATGTAATGGGGAAAAAGACTCCACCTGAGTACATGAACAATGTTTTAGATTCTCTCCCTGACCACATTAGATTTACTTTATATTTGAGAATAGTGTCCTAGAATGAATGCTGGATCAGCAGTTTGGAAGCCTTGTTTGAATCCTAGCTCAGATACTCACTGGTTGTGTGGGATTGTGGCCAACTTAATTCATTTCTCCAAAACTCAGTTACCTTATCTGTCCAGTAGAGAGAATAATAATAATTTCCAATTTTATGTCATTTGTCTGTTGTAAAGAAGATGGCTGTTGAGCCTTAAAGTGCTATGAAATGTGTTATTTTCATTAATGTAATTGTGTAGAAATATACCATCTTGCTGACTGACACAGTCAATGTAAAGTAATATGGCTGACTGAGTGGACCATAGTAGATAAAGAATTTAAAACATAACAGAATACCAATGCAACCAACTCTACTTTCTTAGTTATTATTTACATTTAAATTACCTAGTTTAAATGCAAATAGTGTCCTAACAATTTTCACACAGTCCCTTTAAGTCCCCATATGTTTTCTTTGTCCATCAATAGCATTCATTATTTTTTATTTGGTCAGATTCTCTTTAAAGGCACCAAAGTTCACAAATTTGGTGTTATCCTAGACTCTTTTCACTCATGCAACAAATCTAATCTGTTGTCAAATCTTGTCATTTCATTTTCTACTATATTTCTCTTATCTGTCTTCTTACCCCTCACACAATCACCACACAAGTTCAGGTCTTCATCACCCCTCACTTGGATTGCTTCAGTACTCTCCTAATTGGCATCTCTGACTCAACTTTCTCTCCTCTCTCTCTCTCTCTCTCTCTCTCTCTCTCTCTCTCTCTCTCTCTCTCTCTTTCTCTCTCTCTCTCTCTCCCTCTCTCTCTCTCTCTTTCTCTCTCTCTTTCTCACACACACATACGCACACACATTTTATTTTTTAAATTAATAGACATAAATTTTCTCTCCCTCCTACCCCCAACCCACTGAAAAAATAAGAGGAAAGCAAATTTCTTGTAACAAATATGCATAGTTAATGAAAACACATTCCATCATTAGCCAAGTTTTTTAAAATGTTAATTTATGGAATAAAACAAGCATTTCTATAACATGATATAATAAAAAGATGATTGTATTTGAAACTGCAAATCTATTGTGCAGAACTTGCTATTCCTTTCAATATACAACAAAATTATCATATAAATTTCTTTTTTTTCTTCTACCCACCTACCTTTGAGATGAATCCATTAGACACAAATAGGTATATATATATAGATAGATAGATAGATAGATAGATAGATATTTGTAAAATTATTCTATATATTTCTATTTTACAGTTCTTCCTAGAGTCAGGAAGAGTCTTTCTTCATATATCCTATATGGTTATTTTGGGTATTTATAATAGACAAAATAATTTATTTGCTCAAAGTCCTTCTTAAAACAATATTACTATTACTGTATACAGTGTTCTCTTGGTTCTGCTTGTTTCACTCTTCATTATTTCGAGCAAGTCTTTCCATGTTTTTCTAAAATCATTGAGCTCATCATTTCTTGTTGCACTGTAGTGTTCCATCACAAATGCCTCTTTGTTCATCCTGAATCCATCACTTTCATTAGTAGGTAGATAGCTTGCTTCATCTTTGGAATTCTGGAATCATGGATAGTTGTTATATTGATCAGAGATTTTATAGATTTCAAAATTGTTTGTTTTTACTGTGTTGTAATTGAATAATTATTCTTCTGGTCCTGTGATTTCATTCTTCATTGGTTTATACAAGTCTTCAAAATTGTTTGATTTTATAATATTGATCTTATGGTAAATAAATTGTTTTCCTGATTCTGTTCACTCTCTTATCAATTCCTACAAATCTTTCCATATCTCTTTGTAATCATATATTTCCTCATTTCTTACAGCATTCATCCTGTACACAGTAGCCAAAGTAATTTTCCTAAAGTATAGATCTGACCATGCCATCGGCCTGCTTAATGAATTCCAGTGAAGCTCTATTACCTCTTGGACCAAATATAAACTTCTCTGTTTGGTATTTGAAACTCTTTCCCAACTGGCCCCTTTCTATTTCTTTAGTTTTCTACATTAATCCCCTCTACACACTATGTGTCAGCTTTACCGGTCTACTTGCTCTTCCTCACATATGATCCACCCCCTGTCTTAGTGCCTTTGATCTAACTCTCCCCCATGCCTTGAATGTTCTCCCTCCTAACCTCCACCTCTTAGAATACCTGACTTCTTGCAAGACAGCTCAGAAGGCCTTTCTAGGTCATGCCACCTTCCGGTGCCATCCCTTTAAGGTTACTTTGCATCTTCTCGCATGTATTTAATATTCATGTAATGCAAACTCATTGAAGGCAGGGACTCTTTTTACTATTTCTTTGTATTTCTGGCTTTTCCTTTTGCTAGTCAGCCAGAGGATACAATTCGTTTTTTAAAAAAAGGCATTGTACACATAGTGAAACAGCATTAGCACATTTCCCCCTTAGACTTGGGATGAATACACCCACAAATACATGTATAAGTTGAAAGATTAGACACACTTAGGTCATATGCACAGAAGGATATACATGTGGTGAACATATGTGGCCAAGGCACCAGTAGAAAGGAACAGTTTGTTGCCTCCAACAATGTAGGGTCACTGCTCTTTCAGATGAGGTCATCAAGCTGCTGTTAATCAGCTGGGTATGTGTTACTGTTGGGCATGGGGGTGTGGCATTAAGCCTCTCCCAGCTGTTGTTGCTTGTTGTTTTCATATTGTTGTGTCTGGCTGCTGCCAGGTGAGTATCTGTTGGGTGTGCAGTTGGGGAGTTTATCTCTGTTTCCAGTTTCTAATCTCCTTTGGAGTCCATAGCCAAAGGTCTACCTCTTCCCAAAAGAGGAACAGTGGGCTCTACCATCTATATTTTACCTTAGAGCTTAGTAGGGGTGGGGAACCTGCAGCCTTGAGGCCACATGTAGCCTTCTAGGTCCTTGGGTGTGGCCTTTTGACTGAGTCCAAGTTTTATGGAACAAATCCTTTTATTAGGGCGACTTGTTCTGTGAAGTTTGGGTTAGGTCAAAGGACTGCACTTGAAGACCTTGAGGGCCATATGTGGCTTTGAGGCCACAGGTTCCCCACCCCTGGCTTAAAGGCTTAAGCTTCAGGGCAAATAGGGTATAGGCCCTTCATACACTCAATATCAGACCAGGGAAAAACCTTTCAGCTTTCTTTTTTTCCCCATAAAGAAAGTCTGTCCATTCTCAAATCATTGGTTGTAAAGACTTTTGTTTTATTTTTCTTAAGGGTGCCTCTAGTGGGCATACAGAAAGTAGAATCCATAGGTTTTAAGTGGATCTTTTATTTTTCCTGCTTACCAGGGCAAGGTCTCTGATCCATGCCTCTGTCTGACTTGGGGCTAGAAGGTCTTTGTAACAACTTAATTTGATCTGAATATTATTTGAATCATTTCAAGGGAGCTACTCTTACAACCAAATATCAAGGGATATATATATATATATATATGTATGTATATATATATATACACACACATATACATACATACATACATACATACATATATATATACACACACACACCCCTTCCCTCACCTTGAACCAGTTTTCTCAACCCCAAGGCTCTTTTTTAGACTTCCAAGTGTAGCTCCACAGATGTAGTGTCCTCTACCCCACACCTTTATTCCAAATTTCAGACTTTATTATGTCTACGTAGCCAGAAACGAGTTTTAAATCACCCTACATTACCAATGGGGAAAAGGTGCAAATTCTCCTTGTGTAGGCAGATCCTAGTATGACTAACAGATGTAAAAATTCATAGTCACAAATGTTAAGTAGATAATCCATACTGTCACTTTAAGCACATAATGGCTCCTATACCAGCTGCTAAGGGATGTATTAGAGATGATAGATTAATAGATCAATCAATTGATTAGATAGATATGGATACATATATGTAGATATACATATTTATTTTTCTCAGTGAAACATTCTATATCACCAAAGCTATAACCAAAGAAAGGTGAATTAACTAGACCATAGTTAGTATAACAAGGTATTAGATACTATATATTACCCTTTCACTCCTCTTCCAAAATTTCCCTATTTCATTTAGGTGTCTTTTTAGTCATCCAGATTCTAAATTCCTTTTTTTTTTTTCATCTAATCAGTTGCCAAATCTTGTCATTTCTCTCTCCACAATTCTCATTATCTATCCACTTCTCTTTACTTATATGGTCATCACCTTAATAAAGCTTTCAGGTTCTCATGTCCCACCTAGGCTACTATAATAGTTTCCTCATTGGTCTCCCTGTTTCAAATCTATTTCCTCTCCAGCCCATCAGCACAGTTGTCAAAGTGATTTCCCTAAAACATTAATCTGGCGATGTTACTCCCCCACTCATTAAATTATAATGACTCCCTATTGCCTTTTGAATCAAGTACAGAATCCTCTGGCATTTGAAGTCCCAAGCAACCTGGCTCCAACCTCCCTTTCAAAACTTGCTATTCATTATTTCCTTCTTCATGTTCCTCACCAATGACACTCAATCTCTCATCTCCATATCTTTGTACCTGCTGCCCCCCATGCCTGAAATGTTCTGTATTCATAAACGTACTGTTATAATTATATATAATTTGTTTATTAAGCCAAAGTGGTGGTCGGAATGTTAGCAGAGAGGCTTCAGAGTCTGAACCTAGAAAGCTGAGAGGTCAATGGAGAGATTTCAGAACCTCATCAACTAAGCCTGAATTTGGAAGTGAGAGGTACATTGGTTGTTGTAAAGGAGAAGGTTCAGGTCAGCAGAGGAATAGTCTGGAAGCAGGTAATCAGAGCAATCACTCAATGGATCAAATATTTTGTTTGAATACCTAGTGAAGTGTGAGTTAAGCACAGTGTTCAACTTAGCTTAGCATTAGAAGTATCTGTTTACCACAGATACTACAATCGAGAAACTTTTATAGAAGATTCCTGAGACAGAAAGAGGTCAGTGAAGTTTATAGCTCCAGAGCTGTGAGTTATCCCAAACAGATGGGTTTTCTTCCCTCCCGTATTTCTTTGCCAGGAAAAAACAAACAAACAAAAACCCCATGTGTTTCTTTCTGTATGCTCCTGTGTCCCCATAGATACCGAGTGCATTGGTGGGAAGAGTATGATCCATTTGTATATATAGATAGATTATAATGGCACAATGTTGGACCTGGAGTCAGGAAGAACTGCATTCAAATCCAACCTCAGACATTTACTAGCTGTGTGACCTTGTATAAGTAATTTAACTTCTGTTTACCTCAGTTTCCTCAATTGTAAAATGGATATAATTAACCCATCTACTTTCAGAGTTGTCACAGGGAATAAACGTGATAATATTTGTAAAGTATTCAGTGCAGTGCCAGGCATACAGTACTAGGCTATTAGGCTGGCTGTTATTATTTTTAAATGATTTGGCTTTAGTATCTAAGTACCTGTGATATTATTTATTTTGCCTTTCCTTAAGTTAATCACTATGTTTAAAATCCAATAGTGTCATTGTTGTTTGTTTTGGGTAAACAAAGTATGTCTGTCGGGGACTTGAAAGCTGAGACGTTGAGAAAGGAGAGTGTATTTCTCTTCAGCAGGGGACTAGGAGCAGCCTAGGACTCCATGAAAGAGTTTTGAATGTAATCTCATGGTAGTAATCATCCTCTGGGAATTTAGACTAGTCAGCATGAGAACAGGATGGAGTAAGTGAGTCAGCCCAGGGAGTGAGGTATACATATGCCCTGTGTGAGGGCTTTGATGTGCTGTAGTGTGAGTTGTGTAGAGTGAGTACCTATTATTAAAATGAATGAATATTTGTTGATTGATTGATGGGTGGGCTTAAAATTGAGTATACCCTCAGAACCTGTAGATGAAATCAAAGAAATATCTCCAGGGGCAGCTAGGTGGTACAGTGAACAGAGCACCAGCCCTGGAGTCAGGAGGACCTGAGTTCAAATCTGGCCTCAGACACAACACAAAAACTAGCTGTGTGACCTTGGGCAAGTCACTTAACTCCACTTGCCCTCCAAAAAGCAAAAAATAAAAAAAAAGAAATGTCTCCATCTGAATCCAGCTTTATCAAGAATCTGACCAGACTACAACCTAGGTCTTTTTATTCCCAGATCAATGTTACTGGGTGAACTGATAAAACTTCTAGGCCCAGTAGTGATTTGATCAACATGCAGACATCCTGGAAGCCCAGACTGGAACAGCCAGCCTCTCTTATCTTACCCATCTTAACTGTACTATTTAATAACTAACTACAGGGTTGAGGAATATTAGCCCTAGAAGGGGCAGCTAGGTGATGAAGTGGATAGAGTGCCAGGCCTTGAGATAGGAAGACTCATCTTTCGCAGTTCAAATATGCCCTCAGTCACTAGCTGTGTGCCTTAACCCTGTTTGCCTCAGTTTCCTCATCTGTAAAGTGAACTGGAGAAGGAAATGGAAAACACTCCGACGACTGAAAAATGACCAAAACAACAGCCCTAGAAAGGATCTGCTGTATCAAAGCTGTGTTTCTCCAGAATAGCGTGCCTGATAGCAGTGTAGTGAGACAAGTGGGCTCAGTGGGCTCTCTGGTGTTAAGAGGTGCTTCAGGTGCTGAAGGGAGACTGTTTGGTTTAAATGATTCAGGCTGCTTATTAGTTCCAATCTAAAAGTTTATAGAGTCTGGGTCACTCAGTTCTTTTGCCTTTAGAAGTACAGAAGTGGTCATTTCTGCCCAAAGTTGAGTATTGGCTTGGCATGGGAGCAGTCCTGGTGAGGGAACTAGGAGAATCACACTCTATATAGGTAGAGAGCAGCAAATGTGAGAGGGGAGTTGTGCCGACTTTACATGCTATCACCAACTGTAAAGCACTCATGCAGATTTTTCTACATCCCCTTTGTGGCAGAGCCCAGTAAAGGAACATCACCTGGGGCTTCAAGTCTAGAGTCACAAATTACTGGAATCATTTGATGCTTTTGAAAACTGCATGGTGCCTTCCTAGGGAATGAAGGGAATAAAACTGGGCATAGTTAGGTGGCATTGTGAATAGAACTCTTTCAATTAAGAAGAACTGAATTCAAATTCTGTGTTTGAAATTTACTAGTCTTACTTGGTGTGACCCTGGGCAAGTCATGCTACTTTTCTCAGCCTCAGTTTCCTCATCTGTAAAATGGAGTTAATAAAGGCTTATAGCACTTACCTCACAGGATTATTGTATCAAGTGAGCTTTGCAAACTCTTAGATACCATATACATGTGCTGATTGCTGATACCGACATTGTTAGTGTCTCTTGGATTAGTCTGCATCTTCTATCTAGGCATTACTGTGTGAGCCTTTGCAATGAGATTTCTGGAGCTGGATTTGGCGTTAACAGGTCAGGATTTCTGATTTCTATACCATGGCACCAGGGGGTGAGGTTAGAGATGGGGACATTCTTGCTCCCCTCCCCACCTCCAGAAATACAGTTCAATAGGCAGATGATTCAATGTCTTCTGGACTAGTCTGGCTGACCCAAAGGAAATTATTGCAGTTGAAAAGTAGCCACAATGAAAGTGGGATCATGAGTTTCTGAGGGATATGTTGGCCAGTTCTGTCGGACACTCTTGGCTTCAGATTTTGCACAAGACTATTCCAGACTGGGAAGGTTACTTTGCTCAGTTAAATGGGATTGTTACATAAACAAGCAAGGCATTGGTTTGGTGCATACAAAGTCAAAATTTCCATCTGAATTTTAGTTAATAGGAATGCTAAGGCCTCTTGAGCCTCAGGATTTATGAAACTCCAGGTTTTTGCAGCTGTGTTTTCCCTATGTCTACCAAATGCTGTAGTTAAAGTCTTAAGGAATTATGCAAAACACAGTTGTACAGCTAGAGTTTAATCAGTTTAAAATCTCCCACCCAGCAGTATTTCACTCTGGTTCTCTTTTCTTGCTTATTTCTGGGGGGCACAAGGAAAACGAATTGGTAAAAGACCATTTTGGGGAGAGACGGGAGACAGAGGAAGGGGAATCTCAAACTTGCTAGGACTAAATTCAGTAGTTATGCTTTTTCTTAAAATACACTTAAGGAAATTAAATGCAAAAAAAAAAGCTAATGTGGCATTTGCCTTATGGACATTTATTTATAGAGAAATGCAGTAAAAAGTGTACATTTATTTATACACATAACAATTACACTGCATGAGACAGGTCACAGCTTCCTCAGCCCTCAGAAATACTACACCCTATAGGCACTTTGCATTTCCTGATGTGTATTAAAAAAAAAAAAAAAACAAAAAAAAAAACTTTGCAATGTCAAGCCTGAAACGTACCCTGCATATGTGTATTTCTGTACCCGCCCTCGGACTCTTTACGTAGGATTTTAGTTTAGTATAAATGCCAAGAAAGGGCTCCGGGATCTACTTGTTCCAAAAGCTCACACAAGCCTTGCTGTTCTAAAATTTAAAATATTTTCAAAAAGTTAAGAGTCAAGCCTCTATCAGTGGTGGAAAATGGATCGTATATCTTTAACCCGCAGAGGTTGAAAGGTTTTTTTTTTTTTTGGTTAGCTAACAATGGAAACTTTTTTTTTAAGTGTTTCCCTCCCGGTCCTGCCAAGCAATAGAAAAAAAAAAAAAAGAAAAGAAAAGAAACTTGTTCCGCTGAGTTCAACCCCAGACAGGCTCACAACTTCCTTCCTGCTTTCCTCCCCCTTGGTCCCCCCGCCTTACTCCCTCCTCCCTCCCCAACCTTTTTTTTTTTTTTTTAATCGCACATTGAACAAACACAGCCAAGTGACTGCCAAGTTGAAAACTGACAAGGGGTTATCTCTACTTTGGAGAAAGGGGCGCGGGGCTCTCCAGGAGAAGCAGTCTCCCCTACAGTTTCTGCTTTCTTTGCACAGCACTCGGGAGGCTTCTTTCTCTGTGTCCCCCTCGCCCTACCCCCCCCCCCCCTTTTTTGGTGTGTCTCTCAGATCTTGATCTGGATGAGGAAACGGTTTTTGGGAGCATTTTCTCTTTAAAAAACCATCTCTGCCCTGTGGGGTGTAGCGTCCTAGAGGTGATGTAGTCTGAAGAGGACCAAGCAGTCTAAGAAATATCCCAGGTAAGGGCTGGAGGCTTTTAAATCACTCTTTTCTTGTCTCTTCCCGTGGTTCCTTCCCTGCGCAGCCCAAACTGCCGGCAAAGTGAATCTGGGTGTTTCAGGTGGTGGGGGAAAGGGACCTGGAGGGATCATTCAGCTTTGGAGGGTAGAATATTTGCAAGAGAAGCGGGTGGTGGGGAGCCCCAGAAGAGAGACAAGTTTCAGTGTGTTTTTCGACTTGCCTTCCGGGCTGCTCAGTCCAAACTCCTCTTTCTCTCTGGCTGCACCGAGAGAGAGCCCTTGGGTTTCCCCCTTGCATGGGCTGGCGCCAGCGACCGGGGACACCCCGATTGCTCTGAGGAGAGGCGGTGCAGGATTTGCAAACCAGGCAACCTGGGATGCAAGCTGGGAACTGGAACCGGCAACTCCACTTAAACCTCCTCCTGTTAGCTCTTAGCTCTCTGGGTTCATGCACTAGATGGCAGGGAAAGTTTGCTAAGGCTCAGCTCCAAGGGGGCTTGAGAAATTTCTCAGAGCCCCCCTGTTGCAAAACCCTGTCAAAGCCCAGACTCCGCCTTGGCACTATTGCATCCGTGAATGGGGAGTTTCATTAAAGTGGGACGCCCGTGCTCTGATGCACCACAGAGACAGCCTCCTCCTCCTCCTCCCTCTGGGTTCACGGGGACGGAGATCCACACGTACTAACGCACACATGTGCACACCCCTCCACGGGAGTGGGAGGCAAAGGTGGAGTCTAGCGAGGGGTTAGGCAAGGAATCAGTGCTACTGGCCCGCGCGTTCTAGCACACTCAAAAAATTTACGGTTCAGTCAAAGGAAGCAAGGTCAGTACAAAAAAGGTGCATGTAGAAACACACGAAAAGTGTGTGTGTGTGTGTGTGTGTGTGTGTGTGTGTGTTTACTTTGGACCCCAGTGCTGATGGAGGAGGGACAACTCTTTTAGACCGGATGAGGGTGTTGTATGGTAGGGGTTATGTGACAGGAGGCCCTGGTTCAAGATGCAAGATACCATGACATTGTAGGCATGAAAAAAGACAGCCGAAGAAACCCACTGAGAGATTCATTGGAAAATCAAATTGACACCAGAAGCACACCGAGGCCCTTATTTAGAAGCCAGGAGCACAAAGAGAAACTCAGGGGATAGACGTCTAATCCAGTTTTCCAGGATGCCTGGATGGGGCTGGAGATTGGATCTGGAAGGAGAGAGTATGAAAAATCTAGGGACCTGTGCTACATGGTAGTGGTGAGGTCGAATTAATAAAATACCCAAATAGATGCTTCTTGAGTATAAGGCATGCCATACTCCCGAAAACACACGGGTTAGACTAATATAGCATGCACAGGATACGTGCACATAAGACCCAAAAGGGAGAGCACCCAGCACCTTAGGAGTGAAAATATACTCAAATGACACGTACCAACCAAACACAAACATGGTCGGTCTGGAGATGAATGAGAATTTGTGCTTGGAAGAGACCTCAAAGATCATCAGGATTTTGGGAATGCAAACAAAAAGAACGTCTCCCCCATCCCTGTCCCTCCTTTTTTTTTTTTCTGGGTACATAGTTTAAAAGGTAACGGTGGGAAGCGTCCTCTTGTCCTACAAGGCCAACCGCAGGCGCTCTCTAGATGAGACTTGCATGCTGCCCCCCATTCCTCCACAGGCGTAGACCTGAGCTTCCCCCGGGCTCTGCCCTCGGCTCTGCCCCCCTTTCCCCCTTACTCTTGTCTCGATTCCTCTCCTTTGCTGGGGTCTTAACTTTTCTCTCTGCCTCCACAGCGGATCGGGTTGTTTATGGAGCTTTGGGCTGGGGCCAAGCCCGCTGCCCTGCCCCCATCCTGTTGCCGAGGCAATGGTGCCCCGGCTCCGCGGAGGACAGCAGCCGCCGGGCCTCGGGGGCTGACCCTGGAGGAGAAGGAGGAGGAGGGGACAGCAGCGGTGGAGTCAGAGCTGGAGCAGCAGCAGGGCTTGGAAGCGCGGCTGGACCCAGTACTATGGCTGTGTATTGCTATGCGCTGAACAGCCTGGTGATGATGAATAGTAGCAGTAATGTGGAGAGCGGCAGCGGTGGCTGCAGCGGCGGCAGCAGCAAGGCGCCTCCGCCTCCTGGGAGACCCGGGCTGCCGGTGCCCGTGCTGAGCCCGGGCAACAGCGTCTTCAGCCCGGGGAGAGGCGCCTCCTTCCTCTTTCCACCAACCGATCGGCTGTCGCCCGACGAGCCGAGGAGCCGCGGGAGTTGGCGGGGCGGCGGCAGCAGCAGCAGCTGCAGCAGCAACAGTAGCAGCAGCAGCAGCAGACGGAGGTTGAACAGTAGTAGCAGCAGCGTGGGCAGCCCGAGTTGGGCACCCCGTCTGGGAGGGGAGGGGCAGCAGGTGGTGTCCCCGGGCAGCCTCTCCCCAACTGGGCCGGAGGAGGCCAAGAAGAAGCTGAGGATCTTGGAGTGGGAGCTGCAGAACGTGCAGGTGAATCAGAAAGTGGGCATATTCGAGGCTCACATTCAGGCTCAGAGCTCAGCCAGAGAAGCATCCCGGAGCCCCCGGCTGGGCAGGGCCCGTTCGCCCTCCCCTTGTCCGTCCCGCAGCAGCAGCC
The DNA here is from genome assembly GCA_011680675.1 of Gymnobelideus leadbeateri. NCBI lineage: Eukaryota > Metazoa > Chordata > Mammalia > Diprotodontia > Petauridae > Gymnobelideus > Gymnobelideus leadbeateri. The sequence continues at coordinate 120,387 of WOXC01004131.1, forward strand.
AGCCCCCCGGCAGAGTCCTCACGGAGTACACTCGGATCGAGGAGAGGAGGACAAAATCCTGGGGAGAGCAATGCTTGGAGACCCCAGTGGAGATGGGGAGCAAGGAGGACCAGTCTCGAGAAACTAGAGTCTCAGCTTTTCCCCTGGATACAGAGAGGAGGGAACTCACCCACAGGGCGTCGGGTCGGGCCGCTCCAGTGGAGCTTGGGAACTGGAGCCTGACACGTGGGGCAGAGGCTTCCCCATCTGGGGTGGAGATGGAGAAGGGGTCTCCTATAGAACGGGCCTGTGGCTCATTCACGACTAAGGAGATCCACAAGGAAGGCCATCCTTTCCCTGGAGCGCAGGGCTTCGAGACCCTTATAGGCTCTGGAGTAGCAAAGCTCACTAAAGAAGCCGGCTCAGCCGGGGCTAAAGAAGTAGAAAGAAGGGGCTCCATAGGCAGGGATCCCCCATATGAGGTTCTGTCCCAGGAGACCTCTGCTTGGATAGAGAAAGGTTTTGCCTCTTTTGGTGTGAGCGCCCAGGAGAACCAAGTGCACAGAGAAGGGGGAGCCAGGTGCAGCGGGACACCTGCGGCTCAAGAGAAGGGAAGGGTCCGTGGTTCTAAGGTTCTTGATAAGTTGGAGAAAGGAAATATGCCTGACCGAGTGCAGGGATCCAAGGCTCCTATGGAGAGTGAGAGCAGGACCACCCCGTCTTTGGATATGCAAAGTTCTCAGGCCAGGGCTTGCACCCGGACATCCACAGAGCGCAGCGTTGCAGCCCCAGCGGAGCCCCAAAAGAAGGGGTCCCTAGTAGTTTTAATGCAGAAGCCAGACACTGAGCAAGGGGAGAAAACAGGGACCAAATCACTTGGAATTTTAGGTAGGGCTGTGCATCTGGGGAAGGTGGAGGTGGAGCCGGAGCCGGAGTCCCGAATTCTTCGTGGTTACAGGCAAGACACTTTGCCTTGCAGAGATCCAGTAGAAAAGGAGGAAGGGTATCAGTGTTCTCCCAAGAACAGTTTTGGTGTGCAGTTCAAAAGCTTGGTGACTTGGCCTGGCCCAATGGAGGAGGCTGGTACAACCTGTACAGACCCTGGTCAAGTACTACAATCAGATGGGACTTCAGAGAGGAAGGGGCAACAGGAACAGCAAGAGAATGGTCAGGGTAAAGAGGTGACCCCTGAATCTGAGAGGAAACTTTCCCTGAGGGAGGCTTGCTGTCCCAGCAACATCCCAGCAGTCATTATCACAGATATGGGCGCCCTGGAGGATGGGGGCTTAGAGGAAGCTCAGGGAAGCCCTCGAGGGATCATGCCTTTGAGAAAGCTGTCTTCCTCCTCTGCCTCTTCCACTGGTTTCTCCTCATCCTATGATGATTCAGAGGAGGACATTTCCAGTGATCCAGAGCGCTCTTTGGACCCGAACGCAGCTTTCCTTCATGCCCTGGATCAGCAGAAACCTAGGGTGGTAAGTTTTAATGGAAATGATTTTCCAGTGGTCCGAATTTCTTGAGCCCAAGCTTTTTATGGCTGCTCTTGTACCCCATTTTCCTTTCTTGTTTATCAAACTTGTGAAGTTTTAGGTCAGTTCTTCTGGTAGTCATTACTAGTATTACTTTCAAGTTTTGTTTCCTGGGGTTCCCCAGAGAGAATCTTCTGGGTCTAATATACACTTACATAGCTGAAAGATCATGAATCTGATGCTGTTGTCATTTGTATGCAAATATGTACATATATATAAAAGTATATTGTACATATATTGTATATGATATATATGTGTATTTGCATGAAAATGTATATGTATACACGCTTGCATTGATAAACATTGTTACATACATATATTTGCACTGCATTTTATATGGATAATGCATATTACACATAATATACATTGAACATTCATATTATATTATATGCATTATGCATATCATATGTGCTCACAATGCATACATGTACATCAAATATATACATACACATATTTGAACTGTTTATGGGTCATGACATATTTCCTAGGAAAACATGCTATTCATGAGCTGTCACTGCAGACAGGCTGATTTATCCTCAAAGAGAGAGTCAGGGTGCGTTGGAGGTAAATTTTGCCTGATTAGGCAGATATCATCTGAATCTGTGATTCATTTAGGTGGAAAGAAACTTAGAAGTATTTGATTCTCTTAGCTTGCTTCTGCTGATATATAAGAGAAGCAAATGGCCCTGATATGAAGGCAGGACCTATAAAAACCTAGGAAATGTATTCTGAAGCAATCCATATTGGGTATATGACCACTCTTAAGTTTTCCCTTTTGTAAATGGAACCCATCTTTGTAAGTTTGGATGAAACACCCTTTCTTCTCAGCAGGGCAGGAGACTATGGAGCAGTTTGAGCTATGAAGGCAAGTGAAAATCATGGCTATGAGTGAAGCAGGAGACTCGTTTTTGCACTAAGCCTCATTTTTCATTAACTAGAGAGCCTGTATTAGCCTTCTTTGCCTGAAGTAAGAAACCGAGAGTCTGCTGTCCAGGAATGGAGATGGCTTTCAGTCCACTGGTGTTGCTTTAAGATAATTTTTCATGTTCATGTCTTTTGATTAATTTCCCAGACATCTTACACTGATGGTGTCACTGGACATACGTTTTATTTTTATGTCATGGTTAATCTCAGCCCTACCCTGCTTTCACTCTTGGTAATAGCAAAATGTCTTGCAAAAGACGTAAGAGTGCAAGTTAGTACTTCAGAGAATGTCTGGACTTTCTCTTAGCTCTTTCAAAGAGTGTGAGGAGGTTTATGACTGGATCTGATAGTTTAGTAAGGGGCTACTGCCTTGCTTTGGGGTGCAGGATGAGAATGGAATAATTAGAATCTTTCAGTGCCCTCTGCTTAGGTTTGCAGACCTGAAAGCCCAATATTGTTCAATTTAACTAGAACCTTTCAACTGAGGCTCTGAGAGCTCTGTATTTCTCTCTTTCACCTCATTGCAAAACACTGGGTGGATTACTATGGCCTTCTCTCCTCTTCACCTCATGCTTCCCTTCCACCTGAGAAAAATCACAGACTAGAACTTCCACAGATCAGGCATTTGTCCTCACTGAATTCATGTTTGTTTCCAGTGCAGAGGCAAATATATGTATGCAAAATTTCACCTTGAATCAGACTGGCATTTTTGTGGAAAGAAAAGGGCCCTGAGCAAGTCGAACCTGCAGTTGGTGCTTGTAATGCCAGCCTTACAGGAAGGTTGCTACACCTGAATGGGAGGAGGTGAAGAGCGATGGAAAATGCTTCTCACCAAAGGTGTGGTCCAGATTTCTGTGTCTTCTACCAGGCAATTAGAGACTTAGTAAACAGGAGGCTGGCCTCCTCTTCCCTTCTCAAAGTTTATTGTCAAGCTGTTTAGTTGTTTGATGTTGCTTTAAATTGTCCCCCATCTTCTGTCTCCTCTTCGAGGGTGCTTTTAGCAGCTACAACTGGCTGAAGTTTTGAATGTACTTTGTATACTCTGATAACATATTTTTCAAAATTGGTAACTTTTATTTATGTCTTTTTAAACATCAGAGTAATTTCCCTAGATAACACCCCCATTGACTCTTTCCTTTTAACAAAGCCACATTTCTGTCAATAACATTTATATAGCACTTTTTAAAAGATTTGAGAAATACTTTATACATGTTATTTCATTTGATATTTACAGCGACTCTGAGAAATAGGTATAATTATTGCCCCCATTTCACAGATGAGGAAACTGAGGCACAGAGAGGTTAAAGGGTTATGCAGGCTAAAGCAGGTCTTTCTAACTCAAATCTACCGTGCCACCTAGCTGCCTAAGCAAACTTATCTGATGATATGTACAATATTCTCTGCCATAAGGGGAAAGATAGGTTTCTTCCTCTTTTCTCTGGGACCAAGACTGGTCATTGTAATTAAAAGTGTCAGTATTTTTAAAGAAACATTGTCAGGAGTTAGGGTGAAAAGATTCTCAAATGCAACAGGTTAAAATATTTTTAGAAAATTATTATTCAGAGGATAGAAAACTGAGGAACCCAAGAGGACTTAAGTGGCTTACTCAAAACTAATTGGACCAAAAGTAGGAATCAGGTCTGTCTGGCTGTCTGTGATTCTTACACAATCTAGATCTCCACCTCTGAGCATGTTTTAAGATGTTTGTCTCTGTAATGTTTAGACACCCACAGGATTGAAAGAGAAAGAAACTTCCCCCCACCTCGCCCCCTCACATAAATTGAGTTATGAGAGACAGATGTATTTTTTCTTTGAGGGGTGGGAAGTAAGCAGCTGGAAATTATGGAATCCTAGGGACATAAGAGCCTTTGGTACAGTAAAGTGAGGTTTTCTTCATTAACTACAGGTTATTATTTTGAAACTTTTGTATACATGACATCAAAAGATCTGATCGTTTCAGCTCCAGGTCCATCATGGATATTGATTTGCATGCTACAAAGCAATAGGGTTGACTGCATTTTTGATGGAGATTCCTATATCACATAGATGTTTCTATATCTTTTAATATGTCATGGCCCATGAGAGATTTTTAAGTCTCCCTTATGCCTTTATCCTACTCATGTCTCTGGTTTGTACTGCTGTCATTTTTATATTACAACTCCCTTCCTCACTCCTCAGCATCACCTCCCCCCCACCAAAAGAAGTTAACAGAGTCCTTTCATAGATGATGCTGGAAAGGAAAAGCTTGGACATTGAGGATTGAAACCTCATACAGGTCTCCTTCTTCAAAGGTATGTTGGAGAGCTGTGTCCAAACCTATTTTGAAAGTTAGAGATTAACTTAAAGCTATATTTATAATTGGAAACTTTCCTTAATTTAATTCAGCAAATATGATCAAGTATGTACTATATTCAGAACACTTTGCTGTGTATTGAGAAAGATACAAAATTTAGATAAGACATAGTCCCTTCCTTTATGAAGCCATCCATCAGTATAACACAAAATAAAATATCAATTCAAATCAGTCAGTTACCCAGTATTTACTAAATCCACTATATAATATTATATAATATAATAAGTATGTTAGAGAGTTACAAAGCAAAGTGTTAGAAGGGATCTGAGGGGGAAGATCATTAAAAACCAGGGAGATAAGGTAAGGCATCATGAATGTATGTCATTTAAATTGGGCTTCAAAGGATGAATAGGAGGAATTTAGCAGGGAAATTCAGAAGGGGAGGAGGATGTAATAGGTATCAGTGCTATGGAGACAGACAAGAGCAACAGGGCATGGCTGTGGGGCTGTGGGGCAGTGGGGCTGTAGGGTTGGGGGAGGAAGTATTGTTAAGGAATCTTAAAGGAGTCTAGTCTGGCAAGAGCACAATTGTTGTTGTTGTTGTTTGTCCTTCATTGCCGAAGAGGACCTTGACATCAGGAAGATAATGCCATGACTTACAAGTGAATTGAATGCGAGGGAGGGCTGTGCAAGGTCACCAGCCTCACTTTCTCCTCCAGAGCCATCTGGGTCCAGTGGCCAGGTACAGATCAGGACGACTGGAAAGTTCCCCTGCAAGAGCATAGACTATATATATATTTTTCTTTTTTTGGAGGGGGGAGGGCAAGGCAATTGGGGTTAAGTGACTTACCCAAGGTCACACAGCTAGTTTTTGTGTTAAGTGTCTTAGGTCAAATTTGAACTCAGGTCCTCCTGACTCCAGGGCTGGTGCTCTATTCACTGTGCCACCTAGTCGCCCCAGAGCATAGAATATATTAAGGGAGTAACAAGTGATATATAAGGTGGCATCATATTATGGAGGACCTTGAGAGAAAGGTCTAGGAGTGTCAACTTTACTTGGCAAGATTAAGAACTCTTAAAAATTGTGAGCAGAAGAATGCTTGTGGGAGCAGTATGGAGAATGAGTTGAAGGAAGAGAATGGAAGTGGGAAGATCTTGGAGGAGGTCACTGCCATAGTTGAGGTGGGTGGTAATGAAAGCCTATTTGAGGGCAGTTACAGTGGGAATAGAGAGGAGAGGATAGATGTGAAAGACTCGGGGGGGGGGTGGATTGAATCAATGTCTCATTAACTTTGAGGATATTGGAGTGGAGGGACCCAAAGATAATCTTGAGGTTACAAATCTAGGAGAATGAGGGGAGAGTAGTGATATAGGCAGGAATGCTGAGGACAAAAGGAGGAGCAGGTTTAGACGTAAAGATAACACTCTCAGGTTTTTGAGGTGATGGGGGGGGAGGTATTCCCCAGGCTCCTCTATTTGGTCTATAAGTACAAACATTGTAGAAGGCATTCATCTATCTAGCAGAGGGTTGGTTTAAATGACCTCTAAGATCTCTGTAGCTCTAAGAGTTTATGAAATATTCTTAACTTGGAAAGTATCTTCTGGATACTTTTTTGTAGCTGTTGAATTTGAAATGGGTAGATAGACTTTCATGACTTTGTTAGTACATACTTGTCCAATTTTGAGTAAGAGTGTCTCTGACTAATTGTTGGAGAGTTTTTATTCATAGGCCTATCAATACCATTGCTTTTCCACATTGCATTTTGTCAGGTTGCAACCTGGTCACCTAAAATATATTTTTAAGTACTTAGTGGAATGGACCTTGTTGCTTTGAGGAACAGAATTGTATTGTTGCAGGCAAGCAGTTGTTGATTCAGAAGAACTCAGAAGACTTTTTAAGCCCAGGACTGAAATATTTTGATTATTATAGATACTTATTTCAATTCAGTGCATATCTGCTGAGTGCCTGCTATGTGCCAGGTACTGTTTGGTGCTGAGGAATGCATAGACAATAATGAAACAGTCCCTGCCCTCAAGAAGCTTACATTCTACTAATAAGATCCAAAGGATGTGCACAAGTAAATGAATGCAAAGTATATATCAGGTGCTTTCAAGTGTGAGAGTGGTAATAATTGCTGGAGAGGGACTCAACCAAAGAGGTGTTCTGGGAGCTGGGGATTCTGTAAGGTGGAGGTGAGGAGTGTGTTACAGACATGGGGGATCCCTTGTCTAGGTAAGAGGATATCCTGCTTCTTGAGAATATAGAGGTTTGAATGGAAGATGGGATCTTAGGACTTTTAAGTTTTGTGTTTTCAGTTTTCTCATTCTGAATTTCAAGGCATGCTTTGCTTTATGCAATGAATTTTTTCTTAAAAGGGTAGGGATTGGAGCAGCATTTTTATAGTATAGAGAATTCCCAGGTGAGGAGAGTTTCTATACTGATGCATGATGGTACTTTCTCTGTAACTTACAAGTTTAGAAAGTTACCTAGCGCACTGAGAAAATAAGGGACTTGTTCAAGGTCTTATAGCTAGTGTGCATCAGAGGTGGGCTTGAATCTAGGGTATCCTGACTTGAAGGCTAGCTGTCTAACCACTAGACCATTCTTCTTATTTAAAAAAAGTTATAATTGAAGTCGAATTTTTGCAAAGTGAATTCTAATTTTTATAATCTTCCTTTTTGAAACTACTCTTTTTTTTTTCTCCAAGTGAAGAACCTTTTCCCCCCTCTCATTCTGTGCAGATTTTTGTGTTATGGGTTTTCTTAAAATAGGGGACACTTGTCTTCCAGGTACATGTCAGGTTGTCAACTGATGTGAACTAAATAAAAACTATCCTTGGGGCTTTGTCTGCAATATGTGGCTGGAGAATAATTAAGACTGAAACCCCAGACTGGAACCCTGTGGCTATAATTTTCCACCCATCTGATCAATGCTGTTCATTTGCATTATATTGTGCTAGGTTGATATCAGAATTAGAAAAGTCTCTTGTCCCAGTCATGCTGCTATATAGTTAGGTGGTGCCAATAGATTTGTGTTCACATTGAGACTGGACTGATTGATTTTTCTAATAGTCACAGTGCTTTGCAGTGGGAAAGAGTGCTGGATTTTGCTTGCCATATTTTTTCTTAGACATAGGAATTCTGGATTTTAACTGTGACATTCTTGAAACGTTTTCTTTCAGGAGGAGATTGGTGGATTCTTTCTATTTTTTTCTTATTCTGTACTTCTAAAAGATCTGAACAGTATTCATTTATGATTTCTTGATGTATAATGTCCAGATTTTTTTGTTATCATGTTTTCCAGGTCAGTTTTTTATGTTAAATGCCTTAAATTTTCTCTTTTTTTCATCTTTTTTTTTCTTAATCCCTATGAGGCTCAGTATATCCTTCTCTTTAAAATGGGTACCTGTTATACCTACCAGATTATTGTTGTAAGGCTCAAATGAGATAAACTGTGTAAAGTGCTTTGCCAACCTATAAACCTGATCTGTAAATGTCAGCTGCCGTCATTACAGTAATACACGAGAAAAAAAACCTAGATCACATGCCACGTTATCCATCGTCATTCTTTGTATTTGTATCCCCAGTGCCTGGCACATAGTAGGTGCTTAATAAATATTGATTGATTGATTATTGGGCTTCCCTCCATTCCTCATCTTGCCAGGATAGGCAGAGACTTACTAGGAAATATGAGGTTAAACCCTGATTGTTAAAATGATTTTGTCTATTCAGTTGAAAGACACCACAGAGCTTTTTGGTATTAGAAGGTAATTAACTCTGGTGTTTCCCAGGTTACAAAATTTTTTTCCCAGAATTTTGTACAAGGATAGCATACAATACAGCTCACAGAATGTATATTTTATTTCTTCTTTTAGTTAAAAATACATACAAACACCCAAACCAAACTGTACTGATAAATAAATTCTTCAGCATTAGATTGGAAGATCCTTGCAGGTAGGGGCTAGAAATTATCCCCCTTTGTTTCTTTATAACCCCAAGTCTGGTGTGGTGCCCACAGTAGGTGCTTTATAAATATTTGTTGAATGAACCACTGAATGAAGAAAATGATTACAGTTAAATTATGTACTCATAAAACAAATTCCTCTCTCTGTGAAGCATAAAAAAGAAGGAATATTGACTACCCTGCTCTAATGTAGAGACTCTTCAAACATGTCAGAGATTTTAGAAATTTACAGCATTGTTTCTTAGGTAAACATGATATGGTGAAGAAGTCAGGAGTCGCAAGACAGGCCTTTTCCTTCTTTCTTGTGTTTTCTCCCTAAAGCTGTTACCAGGTATGGACAGGTATAGATGGACTGTTTCTGTAGCATTTAAGCTTTTCAGAGTTTCCCTCCCCACCCCCCATAGCCTTAGGAGGCAGTAGGGAGGGCTGAAATAATCATTATCCCCATTTTTCCCTTGAGGGAATTATAGAGAACAGGAATACTCCCTGACCAGTAAAGGGGCAGATGTCTCCAGATTTTCTCAAAAGGGAAGAGAATGAAGTATGCAAGGAATAGGCCAGTGAGCTTGGCTTGGATTCTTGGTAGAATTCTAAGACCTACTGTTGAAGAGGCAGATTGTGAACATCTTTAAAAAAAAAAGCAGCAGTGATCACAAAAAGCCAGCATAACTTCAAGAGCAGGTTATGCCAGACTAATAATTCCTTAAAAACAAAAAACAAATTTACTAAGTGATAGGGCACAGGAATATTTTGAATATCGTTTACCTACATTTTATTTTATTATTTTAAAAAAGAGGCTTTATTTAAGACTCTTTTTTTTGACATCACAGTCATTTCTGGATATACTCTGCACTCCAGAACCTGCCCTTGAAGTGGGTCCTTCCTAGTAACCAAAAAAAAAAAAAATTAACCAAAACAAACTGACACAGTGACAGTGACTTACTGAAGCATTCTATACCTGTGATTGCGGTGATGATGATGATAAGTTAACATTTATATAGTGCTTACTATATGCCAGGCATTATACTAAGTGCTTTACAATGATTATGTTATTCAGTCCCCACGGTAACCCCAGGAAGTAGGTGCTCTTATTATCCCCATTTTGCAGAAGAGGAAACTGAGGCAGACAGATGTTAACCTGCCAGGATCATAGCTAGTACTTCCCTCCATCTCGAAAGGAAGGTGAGGTAGTTTTCATCTCTTGTTATTCAGGGCCAGGTTGGACTGATCATTACAATTTGATTACTCAGTGTCAGCGTTCTCTTCATTTGTGTGACTGTCTTTATTGCGGCCATTAATCTCCTGGTTCTGTTTACTTTACCCAGAATCATTCTTGTCTTCAATTCATGTCTTCTTATTTATCTCTGAGTTCCCAACATTCATCATAGTACCATAATATTCCATTATATTTGTATGCCATGATTGGTTCAAACGTTCCCCAGCTGATGGGCACCCACCCACTTAACATTTCTTTTTATGCTACTACAAAAGTGCTCCTCTGCATCTTCTGGTATAGATAGGTCCTTTCTTTTTTCTTTTACCTTCTTGGGGTGATACACTCCCAGGAAAGCAATCTCTGTTTCAAAGGCTGTCAATAGTTAAGTGCATTTTCTTGCAATTAATTAATTTACAAGCACTTATTAAAATCTAGGGGTGCCAGGCACAGTGCAGTGCTAGAAATGAAAAACTAAAACAAAACAGTCCCTACTATCAAGGAGTTTACATTCTAATGGGAGAGAAGTGCACATAGATAAAGATGTATATACAAAAGACATACAGAAATAACATAAGACTGAAGAATTCTTATCAATGAAGTGTTCAACCATGATTTTAGAGGATTGTTAAAGAACCCTGCCAGCCTCATAAGAGAGAAGCGGTGGGCTTATATACAGGATGAGAAATGCATTTTTGCATGTGGCCAATATAGGTATGTGTTTGCCTATGTGATATAAAATTTCTATATTTCTTTCTTTGTTTCTTGCTTTTTTTTTCCAGTGGTGATGGAGATAAACCAAAGTAGATAAAATAAAGGCTTGATAATTCAACAAAATTAATCTTAAAAGAATAAAAGAGAGGGACGGCTAGGTGGTGCAGCGAGTAGAGCGTCGGCCCTGGAGTCAGAGGAACCTGGGCTCGGATCTGGCCTCAGACACTTAACGCACACACAAATAAAAACCTAGCCGTGTGACCTTGGGCAAGTTACTTAACCCCAATTGCCCTCCAAAAAAGAATAAAAGAGAAAGTGAGCACCGCGTAATGTTAATGACTGAGGATAGCTCTAAAAAAGAGATAAGATCATCCATTCCTTCTCCTTCATTGCAAAGGTGGGATATTGTATATATTGTCAGACACACTGTAGTCGGTCAGCCTGTCAACAAGCATTTATTCCATAATGTCCCCCTGAATGGTTAAACCACTTCAAAATTGTATCAGCAGTATACTTCCCCTTCCCCACTCTGACTTTCTGATAGGGCAAGATGGATCTCCACAGCCCAGTGCCTGGATATCTTATTTCCCAGCTTGTAATTCTTTTGAAAACAATCTTCATATCCTTGTACTATTACCTATTGGGAAAAGTCTTCTGGTCTTATATATTTGTGTCAATTCCATATGTGTGTGTGTATACATATATAGTATTCAGATTTCTTAAAAAGGTAGTTTGAGCAGACTTTCTCCTCAAGGGAGTTTTTCTTCTTACTCTACCTAATTAATTTTGTTTATGGAAGAGCTTTTAATTTTATGTTGTTAAAGTTAATTCTCTTTTCTGCACTGTCTTTTGTTAAGACTTCTTTTCCTAGCCATAGCTATTTAAGGTACCTTTCCCATTCTCCTCTGATTTCTAATAATGAGTTAATATTCTCTATTTAGGTTGTCTACCCATTTGGAACTTTCTGTGATACTGTGGATTTACCTAGATTTTAGGAAAGTATTTAGCAAAACTTCTAAGTTACTCTATGTAACAAAACGGCGAGATTTAGGTTAGGCAATAGTATAGTTAAGTGGTTTTGAATAGCTAAATGCAAAGAATTGTCATTAATGGCTTGTTTTCAGCTTTGAAGGATGCCATAATTGGAGTGACAGTTGCTGAATTTGTGCTTGGCCCTGTGCTGTTTAACATTTTTATAAATGGTTTGGGTAAAGATGTATAAAGTATGCTTATCAAATCTGTTGAAAGCTGGCAAAGACTTGCAAAGTTAGACTTGATATAAGGGGGAAAAAACTATCCAAATTTGGAGTGGGCTACTTCAGTTGGTATAGGTTTCCCCTCATTGGATATCTTTAGGCAAAGGTGGAATAGTTATTGGGATATATTGTAGAAGGGATTTTCTTTCAGGTATGAGTTGAACTTGATGGTTCTTGAGGTCTTTGCCAACTTAAAAATTCTGTGCTACTGTGACTTATTAAACTTCACACATCTACAAAGTGCTAGAACCCATTTTTAAACCCAGTTCCCTGTGTTCCATGCCTAGTAATGTTTTTAATGGAATATACTGTCTATCGATTGCTTGGAATCCTAACTGTACTATTGTTTAGACTAAATCTCTCCATCTTGTACATAGGAGAACTTAGAGGCTTTGCCAAATGCTTTCCTAAAGAAAGCATTATACATACATGTACAAATACATATATCTCTATGTTTATCTATCTAATCTCCAAGCCTAATCTCTTACCTGAGCTTTTATTCACACATTGCCAATTATCTATCAGATATTTTAATTTTGATGTTGGGAATCACACACATTTGTATTATATGTATATGTATGCATAGAAATATAAGTATATATACACATATATAGATGTTTGTGTATCTATAGATGAAGTTAAATCCATAGGAGCTGACAAGGTGACCAAGAGAGTGTAGAGGGAGAAGGGAAGAGAGCCTAGGACAGAACCTTAGAGAACAGCCACAGTGGGGGTCTGGTATGGATGGTGAACCAGAAAAAGAGACTGAGGAGCAGTGCTCAGAGAGGCAGGAGGAGAGCCAAGAGAGAGTAGTGTCAAGAAAACCCAGAGAGGAGAGGGAATAGAGCAGATGGTGGGTGGTCAACAGTGTCAGATGCAGCAGAAAAGTCCAGGAGAATGAGAACTGAGAAAAGGCCATCAGATATGGCAATAAGGATACAATTGGCAACTTTGGAGAGAGTAATATCAGTTGAGTGATGATTGGGTCAGAAGCTAGATTGCAAAGGAAATAAGTGCTAGAGTCAGAATTTGAACTCACATCCTCTGACTCTTAAGCCTGTTTCACTGAGACTGTGTGATATATTGGAAAGATTGATGGTTTTGGAGTTATAGGACTTGGAATAAAATCTGCACTTTCTTGCTTACTGTTAGTGTATGTGATCTTGGCCAAGTCACTTATCCTCTATGGGTTTCAAGCAGGGGTATGATGGAGCCAACTCATACAGGCTTGTGAGAGCCAATTGTTAAATTTTTCAGTGTGAACATTTACTTCTTGGAAAACAGCAAACGCTACAAATCAGATCTTAATGTATTGTTTTATTAATTTTCTAGACTTAAGAAAGTGATGGAGAAAATGTTAATAATTCAGATAAAACGTTAAAGTGTGCCCTATGTACATTTTTCAGAGAGCCAGTTGTTAAATGTTTAACAATATGCCACTGAGTTTATTGGACCAGATGACCTTTGAGTTCTCTTTTGGCTTTAAACCTGTGATCCTCAGTTATGGGGAAAATGAGGCTTTATCCTCCTGCCTATCCATTATCTGAAAAGAACTTCTGGGTTTTGCCAGACGTTATTTCTGGACTTTAAAGTCCAGGGTACACACAGGGAGAAGAGTGGGGTCCCCCAATGGTGTTATTGATTTATCCATCTGGAGAATGTATAGCCAGAGGAAGGCTGTGCAGAGAGGTAGTCCATGTCATGGAAGGGATGCCTTACTTTGACTCACATATTCCCAGTCTTTTCCTGAGGAGGAACAACTTGTAGTCTACTTTATAGGGCTATTATTAGGAAAGTACTTCTGCAACCCTAAGTCACTATAGAAAGATGAGTTATAATAAAAACAAAATTATTAAAGATGAATTATAATAAAAGTAAAATTATAAAAGTTATAAAATGGGTTATAATAAACGTAAAATAAAAATTATTAAAGATGAGTTATAACCAAAATAACTCATTATAAAATTACAAAAGATGGATTATAATAAAGGAAAAATAAAAATTATAAAAGCTAAGTTATAATAAAACTAAATTATAAATTTATAAAAGATGTTATGATAAAAATAATATCTGCTTTTCTCAGAGTCTTTTGGCTCCCCCAAGAGATGAGGTCTCTGTAGGGTGCAAGTATCTGGCCATGGAGAAAATGAAGTTTTTCTAGTTATGGTTCCCTTCTTGTCAGAAATCCCCCCAAAATGCTAAGAGGGGGATGTGGGGATAACAGGTGGCTTTTAGATGGAGCCTCCTGGTAAAGTTTTGAGGTCTACTAGTATGTCTTACTGTCTTGGTTGAGAAGCCTTTTTGGGGAGGTTGTTGTTGATTTCGTCATGTCTAACTCTTTGTGACCCATTTTGGAGTTTTCTTGGCAAAGACACTGGAATGGTTTGCCTGTCATTTCCTTCTCCAGCTCATTTTACAGATGAGGAAACTGAGGCAAACAGAGTGAAGTGACTTGCCCAGGGTCACACAACTTTGAACTCAGGTCCTCCTGATTACAGGACTGACTCTAGCTACTGTGCCACCTACCTTGCCCAGAAACCTTGCTTTAAGGAAACCCAATATACAGAAATCTAAACTTAAAATAGTGATAACTGAGATCTGGTTGTATAATAAAAGGAATTAGAGGAAATCTTAGAATTGTAGAATTTCTTTAAATAGCTAGCATTTCTATGTAGACCTGTCTTATTTGACTTCAATTACAGTGCTGTGAGGCAGGTCATCTTTTACAGATGAGGAAACTGAGTCTGAAAGAGTTTAAGAAACTTGGGTCAGATGCCTAGTTAGTGTCCTCCCAATTCCCAAATTCAGCATTGGACCACTGGACCTCTGTGCCCTCAAACTTAAAATCTGATTCATTTTTATCAGCATTTTGCTTATAGGAATCTTCTAAGAAATTGCATTTATTGCTTAAAGGGAGCCACATATGTATGTAGTCAGGTTCCCACAGAGTGTGAGTAATTCATTTCTTGGGGATTAATTACCAAATGGTGGCTCTTTTCTAGACCAAGTAGGGTATAAATTATCTCTCAAGTTCAAGAAACGAAAATCTGGTGACCTGAATCAATATGTCCTTTAAAATTCTTTATGGTGTAGTAGAGAAAGTATTAGACCTGGAAGTTCACAGAATCTTATAAGTTTGGAGCTAGAAGGAGCATTAGAACCCTTTATCCAACGTTCTCATTTTACAGGTGGGTAAACTGAGGCATGGTGACTTGTTCTGGCTAGTAAAAATCTGAGGCAGAATTTGAACCAAGATCTTCCCAATTGCAAAGCCAGTGCCCTACTCATTAGGCCAGGCTCACACTTCACAACCTAAAGTGTTGAATTGGAAGATCCCAGATACTGCCTTCCACTTCCAATATTTATCCAACCAGCATGTTCTTTGTTTCTGTCTCATCTCTGTCTCTGTCCCTCTCCTCTACCCCACCCCACCCCCACCCTGCCTCATAGACATTTTTGTATTAATGATAATTAGTAATATCTAGTCAAAAAACAATTTACCAGTGTCTGGGCACGTCTTTCAACAGCTCCATTTAGAATTTTGTGTTAGAAAATAGGAAGTTTCCTTCTCTTTGGGCTTTGCTTGAGTTTGTCTGATCACAACTTGATGGGAACCTGACAGACTTAACAAAAAGTAACACTTCCCCCCACCCCCCAACCTCCTATCATTGGTCAGTACTCCCTCCTTTCCTGGAATCTTTCTTTTTACTTTGGTCCTCAGTGAACTGTTAAATCTCATGATGTGCCCAGCCAGGAAAGTAAAGAGATACAGATGTCAGGAGATGGTGCAGTCTGGAATTCACACGTAAGATTTCAGTTTGCTTCCTTCCCTAAGTAGGAAAAAAATCTCACTGAACCCAAGGAGTGTTATTTTTCAGCAGAAGAAGAACCTTACTGGTAAAGCCCTTGATTATCGTGCTAATTTAGCATTTTACTTTTGTGGTGAGCTTTAGAACTGAAAGGGAAAATAGAATGATACAGCATCTCCAGCACATGGAGCAAAATTATTTCCGCTGACCCGGTGACTAAGATTACAGCCTGCTCTTTGTTACTCAGAGAAGATCGACTTGTAAATAGGTATTAGTGAAACTCTGAAAAATGCCCCATCCTTGGCCAAGAGCCCACTGAAAGGGCAGCCAGTCTTGCCAGCAACTCCCGAAGCTCTTTTAAAAAGGTCTTAGCGAAGGACCTGTTGGCTTTTTGGGCACCTGTTGCAAAGTCTTCCTCTTCCCGTGTCTTCTCCTATCTCTACCTCTCTCTGCATCACCCCTTCCCTCCCTGAACCATTTTCATCAGGATGAATTCAGTTATTGTGCTGTTTTCCAAGAAGAAGCTGTAATACATTTTCTATTACAAGCTCTTCACTTTTTTTTCACATACCGCAGGGAGTGTTCAACCTGCCACAGGACGAAAGGAGATTTGCTTTCCTGGTGACTGGCCATCCAGAAAGCTAAATCTGCAATCTCTTCTGGTATGCTGTGTGTTGGTGGGGCCTGCTCAGTCACAGGGGATATGTTATTACACCCCCAGGCAGCCAACAAACAGCAAGCATTTTTTTTCCTCCAATTTTGCTGACATTCTTTCCAGGCTCAGTTGACGACTGAGTCTTAAAATATATAATTCAGCAGGATCTTCTGTTCTGACGTTCATCTGCAGCCCTAGCAGAACTGGGGCTTGTCTAATCCCTTGCCATGCTCAAATGTGTAATGCCCTCTTTTAATAAGTTAGAGATTTGAAGAGCAAATGCTAAAAGAAAAAAAATTATACCTCAACTCTAATATAAAGGAGGCTAGATCTTAGTAGAGGGGTGTCTCAGTACAGTATAGGATACTTAATTTGTGCCTAGAGCAGCTGGAGCCTATTAGCTGGAAACCAAAAAGGCTTGTAAATGACAAAGAGACAAACAACTTAATCTGTTGTTAATGGAAAATGGGGAATCCAACAGTAGGTTGGCTTGAAGCTTAAGAAATGACAAGTGAGACTTTAATAGGGAGAGCCAAACCAAGACTAGGATAGAAACTCTAGTTGCCATGTGTCATTCTCAACAAAAGAAAAAATATCATTACATAAACTAGGCAGTTTGGAAAGGCCAGAGCTCAATGAATCTTGGCCTCCAGATCGCCATGGTGCTGGGTCACCATGGCACTGAGCAGCAATTTCATAGAGGCATCTAATATTTTCCATGCAGTCTTACTTCAAGCTACAGAAGGGCCTCTCATTTTTCTAATTTGTGAGGTTTTATGTTTGATCATCATGTAGACTTGAAGTCCAGAGTCCTGGACGGCCGCTCTAGGTGAACTTTAGGCAGCAGTCACTAGGTATTGGGCTCCACTCTCTTGTCCTAACTTAAAGAGGGTGAAATGAAGGAGAGAGAAAGTGGTTGACTGTGGATGAAGTGTTGTGTTGTGGTGAATGGAGTGCTAGTCTTATTTAGAATCAAGGACATGTACCTAAATTCTCATTCTAACTTAGATACTCTGTCAAAAAGCTTTTATTAAGTGTTTAATATGAAACAGGCTTTGTGCTAAGCATTGGGGATACAAAGAAAGGCAAAAACACGGGGAAGATATATATATGTATGTATGTATGTATGTATGTATGTATGTATGTATGGAGAGACAAGGAAGGAGACACTTATTGTTTAGTGATTCTGGGAAAATCTTTAGTCTCAATTTTCCTTTCTAAAAAATAGGACTAATAAAACTTTTTAAAAATTCCCAGTGAATAGAGCACCTGCCCTGGAGTCAGGAGGACCTGAGTTCAAATTCAGCCTCAGCCACTTAATTCTTACTAGCTATATGACCTTGGGCAACTCACTTAACCCCAATTGCCCTGCCTTCCACCCTCCAAAAAGAAAACAAAAACAAAAAAACTCCCGGGGTTCTTTAGGGAATAAAATGAGATAATATGTAAAAAAATACTTTACAAGCCTATAAAAATTATTATTGTTATTATTATTATTTTGCTGATGGTGGGGTGTGGGGAGAAGGTACTAGCTGCCCAGAGGGATCAAGAAAGGCTTCATATTGAAGGGAGCTTTGAAGAAAACCAGGGATTCTTAGACATAAACATGATGAGAGAGTACAATAAGAGGGTGGTGCCATGAGGTTCTTAACCTTTTTTTTTTTTTTGCATTTTGGAAGGCAGTTGGGTATAAGTAACTTGCCCAAGGTCACACGGCTAGGTTTTTGTTTGTGTGTGCATTAAGTGTTTGAGGTCGGATCCGAACTCAGGTCCTTCTGAATCCAGGGCCGACACTCTACTCACTGCGCCACCTAGCTGCCCCTTCTGAACCTTTTTTTAAAGTCCTGGACTCCTTTGGCCACCTGGTGAATCTCTAGACCCCTTCTCAGGATAATTTTTTTAGATAATTAAAGGAAATGATAAATGTCAGTTAAAAGTTAGGGAAAAATTAAGATGTCATTTTTTTCTCATTTGAGTTCATGGGCTCCCTGAAATTCATCCATGGACCCCAGGTTAAGATCCCCTGTAAAAAGGATGCTTACTTTACCAAGTCCTTCTTCTTATCTCTTTAGGATACCTGTAGCTCTAGAATATAAAATCTTAAAATTAAGCCCTGTAATCATTGGTCCAGTGAGTGGTTCTCCAATGTCATATGTTTACCTCTTTGCACATCATTCTTTCTTCCATTATTGAAGACTGGGAACTGATCAGCTTATGAGCTACTCACCAACAGAGTTCTTTGTCTTTCCTCTCCCCACTGCTAGTCGTTCTGGGCTCCTTGAAATGGGAATAGGTTATCTTGTACAGCAAACAATGATTTTCTGTTGTTCCTTGCCTATTTCTATTTGGACAAAACCTTTCTTGCCGTATTTATCTTCACTGTGTGTGTGTGTGTGTGTGTGTGTGTATGTGTGAGAGAGAGAGAGAGAGACAGACAGACAGACAGACAGACAGAGACAGACAGAGACAGACAGAGACAATCAAGGAGAGACAGACAGGGATTGGGGGGAGGAAAGGAGGGCAAAAAGGAAGGAAGGAAGTAGGGAGGGATGCTAAGAGGAGGAGGTGAGGAGGGAATGAACTCTAGGCATGTGGAACAGACCCCACAAAGACATGGAGACAGAAAGAGGACTGTCCTATCTGAGGAGCAGTAACAACTACTTTGACTGGATGATAGAGAAGGGAATAAGAAACACACATAAGTTGGGGCCCAGTTGTAAATGGCCTTAAATGCCAAAAAAAGTTTATATTTGATTCTAAAGGTAATAGGGAATCATGGGAGTTTATTGATCAGGGCAGTGTTGTGACCAGATTTGTACTTTGGGAGAATCACTGTCACCTCTGTGGAGGATGGATTGGAGTTGGAAAAGATGTAAGGCAGGAAGACCAGGTAGGTGGCTATTGCTATGGTTCAAGAAAGTGCTGTTGAGGGCACAGCTTTCTAAGATGAGCTTTCTAAACCTCTAATACCTATAGGTACATGAGCTGGAATTTCCATAGTCACAGCACTAATATTCTTTATAGAATGAGGCCTCTAGAATTTGTGAGGTTTTCTACCATGACTTATGTTTTACTGCTGTTCTTTTGAGGAAGCCTCAGTGCTTGAGACTCAGGCCATGAGCAGGAAGCACTTTGGTCTTTTTCATAAGGAAAATTTAATTCTCCTTCCCCACTTTTGAATGTGTGTAGACTGGTCAGAACCCTCCTCTCACCCTTTCCTCTTCTTATCTTCTTTCTTGGTTTTCTTCCTTTCACCCCCCCCATTTTCCTTTTCATTCAGCATTTCCTTCCTCTAATTCTTTCTGTCTCTTTTCCTGTTCCCCTCCCCACTTAGCCGAAGTGTCAGATGACCTAGTGGGAATGATCCAAAATGATGGGAGAATTGAGTAAATTGAAGTTTGATGAAAGAACCAGCTAGAAGCCATGGAGTCATCCTTGGACATTTCAGCGTGGGAGCCCATAGCTTCACAAGTAGCTTTGATTAAACAAAAGAGTGCCCAGAGCAAGAAGGACTCTCCCTTTTTCCTCTCCTCCAGCTATGGCTGTTGGACAGGCATTCCCTTTTCATTTTTCTGGTGATGTCCAAATGATTCAAGCTTTGAGATACTCAAATATTCCGTTTGTTAAATACTATTTGAGTTTACACTTGCCTGGGAAGCCTTTCTTTGGGACATTCTGTTTCTCTCTTAAAAATAAGACTTTATACCTTTACACATGATTTCTTCATCACAGAATTACCTTTCTGGAGGTGCCCAACTCTTCATTTGCTAGCTATTCAGAGGGCCTCCTGTCTCCTTTAGAAAGGTTGGCAGACTAGACTTACAGAATTTCTTTTCCAAAGGGGTTTCTCAGTTGCAAGAGAGGCCTCACTTTGTTACCAGGGCTCAGAACAAAGTTTTTAAAAACAATCCACTGTATTCAGCTGCTGGCAAGAGGTGTCAGGTTACTCACCCTGGGGACCAGCCTCTTTTTATCCTGGGCACAGGGAGGTGGAAAGTGGACTGTCACCCTGCCAAAGGAATCCCAGTGCTGGGCCAGACACCCAGCTTTCAGAGATGGGAGACTCCAGTCCTCCCTCTCCTGGCTCCCACTCCCTTTGTATTTGTGCCAGGCCTGGTAGAGTCACTGTAGCTGGTGTGGAGAAGAGGAAGAGAAGTGTCCTTATTTAAAAAAAAAAAACAACAACCCTAAAACAAAACACTTTGTGTAGCTATGGCTTCTTTCTCCAAGGAGGTCATTCTGTAAATAAGTGTGATTTTTTTTGTCCTCCTAACAGAAACTGCAGCAAAGTGATACTGGCAATAGTGTGGTGGAAAGGGGGCCCATGATTTTGAATTAGAGGATCTGGGTTACAATTTAGCTCTTCTACTTAGTATTTTGTGACAGGAGGCAAGTCAAGCAGCCTCCTTGGGCCTTAGTGAGGGGCTTGACATAATCTCTAGCTCTAAATTTAGGTTGGTAGAGAGGAAGGGGTGTTGTTTTTGATCAACCGATGTTCATATCTTGGCTTTACTGTTTAATACCTGCATGACCTTGGGCAAGGGTTGTTTTTTGTTTTGTTTTGTTTTGTTTTTACCTTTTTTGGGCCTCAGTTTCCTCATCTGCAAAATGGGTGTGGGGATGAGCCTTAGATTGAAGGACCTTTAAGGCCCTGTGATCTTAAGAGAAGTGTAGTGAAAGGGAGCATGGATTTTGGAATTAGGAAAGACCTGAGTTTGAGGCCTGAACCTCAGTTTCCTAATTTGCAAAATGACAATAGCATTACTTACATTTCCTACCTCTCGGTGTTGTAGTTATGGAGAAAGATCTTTGCAAACTTCAAAGTGCTTTCTAAATGTGAGTTATTGTTAATTTATATGAAGCAACTTGTTTAAGACTCTAGGGCAACGGTTCTTAACCTGGGGTGTGTGAACTTCTAAAAAACATTTTGGAGGCATCTGTTCTGGAGTTGGAGGACCTGAGTTCAAATGTAACCTCAGGCATTTAATAGCTGTGTGACTCTGGGTAAGTCACTTAACCCCAATTGCCTCCCAAAACAAACAACAAAAAATAGCTTGATAATATATTTCAGTATAATTGGGTTTTTTCATAATCCTATGCATCTTCTATTTAAAAACTTTATTCTGGAAAGAATAGACTTTGTCAGAATTGCAAAAGAGCCCATTGACACACAGAATGTTATGATTTCCTTCTTCTAGGGCAAGCTTTCAAGGGAGGTCAAACTGGCATTCAAGTGACTAATACCTACTTGCTGCTCTTTGGTGCTGTTTCCCAAGACAGAGATGGAGTCATGGTTCCTCAAAGTCTTTTTTTCAGTTTTGGCCTTTCATTTGAGTTTCTTGGTTGAATATGACAGGGGAAGCCCAAGATGGGTCAAGATGGTCAGGTTTGGCTGAAGAGAAACCACCAGACAGTGCTGGGCTCTGCGCATGACTGTGGGTCCAGGTGACTGGCTGACTGACTGGTTTGTACAGAACTGAAGGTCATAGTCATAGAGACTGTCTGTTTCTTCTTCAAGGATATTAGCTGGGTCAAAAAAAAAAAGGTCAAATAATGGTTCATCAGAAGATTTTTTTTTGAGGTTTTAGCCAAGAACTGTGGGATCCTTCATTTTATTTATCCCTTAATTCAGGGGGCATTTATTCAGTACCTACTTTGGGGAGAGCTCTGAGCTAGGCACTGAGGCTCAGGTCAGTCTGCACTGTTATTCAGGCTGGAGTGTGTAGGATTCTGAGAGTCTTCACAATGTGAAGAGACTTTCACCAGATATAGGAGCATAGACCCCTCAAGGGATAAATCACAGGGATTCTAATGAGACTTTTTCAATGCCTCAAATTTGTACTTGGCTGCAAAATTTGATTGGGGACATTGGGCAAACTCTTCCTGCCTTTTCTTTTCCTTTCCTTCCTTGAGAGTGAAAGAAGGAGCTGCAGGATGATTGCCCTAATGTAACCGAAAGCAAGACTCAAGGACATTGGGATTCTAATTTAAAGTCATGAGGATGAATCCACTTTTGTTACCCCATTCCCAAAGTCCTTCTGGCTTCCAGTTTTGAGATAGAAGATGGAAGAGGCCAACTCCACTTCATTATATATAATTGATTTCCTTTGTAAATCCTATGTATTTTATATTTAAGAACATTATTCTGAAAAGTGGTCCACAGGCTTCATTCCAGAGGAGAGATCATGAAACATTCTTCCTTTCTCTTGGTACAGGATCATGGGTGTGGAATAGTGTTCATGCCATTAATGCTAGTTCTCCAGAGGACCTCCTTTCCCCTTCAGAGAGAATGGCAGAACCCTGACTCCCTTGGGGAAGAAAGCTATAACCAGACTGTGTTGCAGTGTGGGCTGGTTCTGCTTACCTGTTTTTCTTTGTTTTAAGGGTGTGTTCTAGGTGGGGGAAGCGTTATTAAGAAATAAGTTCAGTGTAAAAATTAAAAAGCATCAACAGAATTTTTTAAAGTCATCTGAATGCAAAAAAATAAAATTATGGCATACCCGCTTTGATGATATAATTCCAGTATGTTCAGTTCAATTTAGTTCCATTTAACAATAGTAATTGCTAACATTTATATAGTGCTTATGATATGCTAGGAACTGTGCTAAGGACTGTACAACCATTATCTTCTTTGATTTTCACAACCCTGGGAGGGAGGTGATATTATCATCCTGGTTTTACAGAGGAAGAAACTGAGGCACACAGGTTAAGTGACTTGCCCAGAGTCACACAGCTAATAACTAAGGTCAAATTTAAACTTGGGTCTTCCTAAGTTCAGGCCAGGCTCTCTATCCCTTGAGCCACCTCTATGACCTATTAAATAAATGCCTTCTATGTGACATGTATGTTAAGCCTTGGAGATATAAAAATGAGAGAGAGAGAGAGAGAGAGAGAGAGAGAGAGAGAGAGAGAGAGAGAGAGAGAGAAGGAACAGGTCCTGCCCTCAAGGAGTTATGGTATGTAAGCAGATGTTTAAAAATATATACAAATAAATACAAAGTAATTAATTTGGGCAGGTACTAACTACTGTGGGGAATTAGGAAAGGTTTCTTTAGGAGGAGGACTTAAGCTGAGCCTTGATGGAAGCTAGAGCTTGGGTTTAAAGAGGTCTTGGGGGAGGAGGAAGAGCATTCTGGGATGAAGGGGGTGGGGAGTGGGGAGACAGCTTATGCAATGGCTTGGGGGTGAGAAATGGAATGTCATCTATGAGGAACTCATGGAGTAGGCCGGTTTGGCTAGAATGTAGACTAGGGGAGGAGAGTAACATGTAATCAACTTGGAAAGAGAAGCTGGAATAAGATTGTGAAGGAATTTGGATTCTATCCTAGGGGTCTATAGAGAGTACCTTCTTGAACAAAAGTATGACATGCCAAGGATACGTACTTTGGGTGTGTAAAATTGTAGCTCTGAGAGTGTCTGGTGGTAAGCACTAGGCCATAGTTCCAGCCCGATTTTTAATTCAAATAATTCAATTAAACATTGAGTTGTATGAGAGAACCCGGCCCAAGAGGACTTTGTTGGTTTCCTGCTATTAATACATAAGCAGGGTTTCCATTCAGTAGAGAGATGAAACCTTAGCTCATTTATATGCAGTTTTCTTTTTTTTTTTTTTTTAGTTTGACTGTCATATTTGGGCTACACATTCAGCTTTCCATCTTTCTGTCTATGCCCTTTGCAGAGGAGTGAGTGATATATTCCTGAGGACAGCTTCTGGCTAGATGAAATGGGAGTGTTAGTGCCTGGTCATATGTATTTGAAAAGTAGCTTGCATGGGGGCAGCCAGCAGAACAATAATAATGCTTTTATGGCCCATAACCTGGAGATATACACAGCACAGTAATTAGTTTAGTCAAGTAATATAGAACTGTCTCTGGGATACTGTTTACACAGTGGCATTATGCTCTACATTCAAAATTAGCCTTTTCCCCCTGGAGACTGCTCTCCTATTACTTCAGTTCAGGCTTTTGATTGTACCTTAAAGACACGTCAAGACCTGAATGCTTGTTTTATCGTGGTGCAATTCTGTCGTCTTTTTCTTCCCCGAAGGCAGGCTAGTTTGCTCTCCCTACATTCAATTATGGACTCATTTCATTGTCTGTTTGTAGAGTAGATAGATAGATTCGTAGATAGACCAGCTCTATAGTTTGTCCATGTAACATATCACAGTCTGGACAATGGACATTTTTCATCCACTTGGTTTTTCTTGTGTTTATAGGAAGTGCCAATAGCTCTTTGTTTTTTGTCAATGTAATTGGGGTTGACTTGCCCAGGATCACACAGCTAGTAAGTATCAAGTGTCTGAGGCTGGATTTGAACTCAGGTCCTCCCGACTCCAGGGCCCAGTGCTCTATCCACTGTACCATTCATCCCCCCCCCCACCAGCTTTTTGAGATTGGTATTTATTTCATTTTTTTGTCTGTTTCACTAGCAAAGGGGAATTTACAAAGAATCTGGTTCACCTGATATTTGAGAGTGTTGCAGGTGCAATTGGTTCCTCTGATTTATATCAAATGAGGTATAAAATAGGAAACCATGTTCACCAATGGAGTCTGCCAGTGCCATGGAGGATGTCAGGTAGAGTCCAAATGCAAGATGGATTTCCTTTTTAGGAAGATATATAATAGCCTGGGGCTTAGTGTAATTAGTACAAGGCTGTCTACAAACAGAAGAACCTAGAGTATGACATCTGGTGCCTGAATATTGAGCCCCAGAATATTCTAGATCTTCCTAAAGAGGAAATCCATCTTTCATTTGGATTTTACCTGACATCCTCCATGGCAGTGAGTGTGGCCTTTGTTTGTCTCTCTTGATATAAATCAGAGGAGGGATCGCCACCTGCAACACTCCTGAGTGGCCACTGAACCGGATGAAAATGTAATTGGGAAATATTTAACAAAATAAATTAAAATACAGTAGAATGTAGATGATTTAACACATGGTTTTCTAAGGCTGTAGACAGCTGCAGGGATCCTTACATATATGTAGTGTCCCCTGTTTCTCTTTTACTTTGACTCTACTGATATATTCAGAGACACTGAACAGAGTTATCTCTGTTTTTTACCTTGTTCAGGGGATCTTGTATGATTTGGGAATACAAGTAGAAATACCTTGTTGGAAGAGAGTCTTGAAAGCAGTATTTTGCTCTGCTGAATCAAATACATTTCTGTAGTAAAATAACAATAACCATAACAATAATAAACATGGCTAGATACTGCATTTGTGCTGGACTTTGAATGATCTTAAGCTTCTGAATTGAACAAAGGCTCGTCTTTTTAGCATTAGTTCTTCAGGTGATGCTCTAAGGCTGTGAGTCATGCAATAACACCATTTCTGAGGAATTAAAATTGAAGTTCACTTAGAGGGCAACGGAGAGGCGTGTAGTGGGTGGGAGTAGGCCATTACCTGTGAAGACAGGTACAGGAGAAATGGCATGAAGGAATGTTGTTGAAGAGAACTGGAAAAGGACATAGCCCAGTCCCGTAGTAAGTGATGTCTAGCTCTCTCAGCAACTGTAAAATTTCAAGAAGTCTAAAGGAAAGCATTGGGACAATGATAAGTATTTACATAAAATCTGCTTTGTGCCAGGGACTATGCTGAGTGCTTTTACAAATATTAACTCATTTGATCTCTTACAGAACCCAGGTGAAGTAGGTGCTATTATTATCCCCCATTTTATAGTTGAGGAAACTGAGGCAAATAGAGGGTAAGTGACTTGCCCAAGGTCACACAGTTATTTAGTGACTGGAGACTGGATCTGAACCAAGGTTATTCTGACTCCCTCCCACTGCTCTATCCACTAGACCACCTAACTGTCTATATTCATCCCCAAAGAATGTTGTTCATTTATATCATCCTGGAGGGAGGTCCATAGTGACATTCCTGGAGACTCTGTCCTTGGTCCTGTCCTGTTTGACATTTGTATCATTATCATCTTGAATGAAGACATAGGAAACATTTTTTTTGATAATACAGTTTCTTAGTAGTCAGTAATTTGAATGACAGAATAAAGATTCAGAAGAATTTCAGAGGGCTGGAATAATGGGACAAAATCAGCAGGCTGAAATTTAACTGGATAGATGTAAAGTCCTCTGGTTAGGTTCAAAAAATAAACTGTATGAGTACAAAAGGAGGAGGGAAACCTGATTTAACAGCACAATGTGTCACAAAGATGTAGAAATTTTAGTTGGAGTAAATTTAATGTGTCAGCAGTGTAGCTATAGCTGACTGCCTCTCAAAGTGGTGAGATCCTGTCAATGGGAATATAGTAATATTCACAGGATGACCATCTATCCGGGTGCTGGAGGAAATTCCTACATCAAGAAGGAGTTTGGAGTAGATCAGGGATTCTGAATCTGGGGTCCATACTGTCCCCCAGGGTCTGTGAATAGATTTCAGGGGGAAAGCCCACTCTGGTGCCCACAGCCCACAGAATATTGCCCTCTTCTCAGCTGTGTTTGAAAGGGATCCTGTTGAGATTGAAAATCACAAGTACTATTTTGTGAGGGAAATTGCTCATTAGGAGGCTGAGAAAAGGGAAAAAAACAACCCCCCAAATGCCTCTTTGCAAATTCATATTGCTTCCTTTGGCCCTTTAATCCTGGGGATATATTGTAGACTGTCCGTGGTTGAATGTATTCCTGAAGTGGTACTTTAGGTGGTTTGTTTAGATTTGCCACATTGAAGGAGTGCCTCAAGGTCATAAAAATTCCATATTTATTTAAATTAAAAAATATGTATAAATATACATAAAATATGCATATAGAAAATATATATGCACATACACATTTATATTGTTGTTCAGTTGTGTCCTACTCTTGGCAGAGATACTAGAGTGGTTTGCCATTTTCTTCTCCAGCTTATTTTATAGCTGAGGAAACTGAGGCAAACAGGGTTAAGTGACTTGTCCAGGGTCACAGAGCTAGTAAGTGTCTGAAACCAGATTTGAATTCAGGTTTTCCTGACATCTGTCTGGGTGCCCCATTTTCCTAGTTGCCCGATATATGTGCATGAATTTGTGTATGTGTGTGTGTAGATATATGTACGTATATATATATATATATACATATATATATTTAATACACATACTCTTCAGGTAGCATTATGAGTAGTAACTTCTGTAATTAACAATTAAAGGCAAGTCTGAATTTGGCTGTAGAACTATTTGACCATGGATGACCTTTTTTACCTCCTCTTCCTGTGGATACTGTCCCAAAGGGACAGGGAGCTGGGAGTGACCTTGAATGTCACTGGAATTGTGCCAGTTTGGGTTACCTTTTAGAACATATGGCTTCAATGCTTGAGTCAGAGGATGGATACCAGCCTTGTAAGAAGATACTTTAATGTTCTATGCCCAAGGTCATACATAGGATAGAGCATCAGATGAAATATATGAACTCTCCATGGTTTCATTTCAGAGTCATAGACCTAACATTTCTATAAGACAAATGTCTTTGTTTCTCTTTTGACATCATGTAGTGTCATAGTTAAAGAAACATACCTTCTCCCTCTCCTGCCAAGGATTACTATAGATGTTAGATGTTTTTTTTATCTTACAGAAAAGAGTTTTTTTTTTTTAAGGAAAGAAGACTTTGGAGAAATAAATAAGCAAATTAATTAACATGTGTTTTCTTCCCTTATGGAAAATACACATTTTCTTCTCAGATGTATGCAAATGATTATTTTTACCAAGGCTGAAAATTATGAGCTATACAAAACAAATGGAAGCCACTGACTACTGTGTATACTTCATGGGAAACACTCTTTAGGAATCCGAGAGGCCACAGTAAGTTCAATAAAGCACTGGTTTGCTTACACTTCAAGTCAGGTAGTGTAAGCTGAATGAGGCACTGGTTTGTTCCTAGAAATATTTAGTAGTTCTGGTTCATTAGTTTTAGAAAGTTTTAGAAAGCTGTCCCCTTTGGTTTGAACATGTTCAGGTTTTTTTGTTTGTTTTTTAAATATATGGGAAGCTGGCTACTATCACAGACTGGTGTTGAGGGAGGAGAGGGCTAGTCAGCGTTCACCTCCCCAACCCTCCTTGCTTTTTACCCCCCTTTTCTGTTACTCTAGCATAGCACTTTCTTCCTTCTTTTTTTTTTTTGCCTTTTTTTTTGTTTTTGGAGGGCAATTGGGGTTAAGTAACTTGCCCAAGGTCACACGGCTAGGTTTTTTTTTTGTTTGTGTGTGAGTTAAGTGTCTGAGGCCAGATCCGAACTCAGGTCTTTCTGACTCCAGGGCCGACGCTCTACTCACTGCGCCACCTAGCCACCCCACTTTCTTCCTTCTTACTATAACTGTCTAAAGGTGCAAGGTTCCCTCTGTACACTTCCCAAAATACTAGAGAGCTGATCAGTAAATTGGGGGCTGTGACAGCTGTCAAGTGAAGCTACATATGAGGGAAGGCACCCAACATTAAGGGAAATAGGGAAAAGCTTCTGTAGAAGGTGGGATTTTAGTTAAGTCTGAAGAAAGCCAGGGAAGCCAGGAGGTGCAGATGAGGAGGAAGAGCACACCTCAAATAGAAAGGAAAGGAAATCCTCCATGGAAATACTACCTTCAATCATTTGTAAATAGTGTCCTTCCTCTTCATTGTCCCTCTCCTCTTCTTCCTCCTCCCCTCTCATTCTCCCCCTTCCTCTTTACCCTCCCCATCCTTTCCTCTCCCTTCCCTTTCCCCCCTCCCTCTTCCTCCTCCTGCTTCCCTTTCCCTTCCATTTCTCCCTCTCCCTCTCCTTCCCTCCATCCTCCTCCCCTCTTTCCCTCCCTCCTCCTTCCCCTTCTTTTACCTTCCTTCCTCCTCCTCCTTCTTCACTCCTCTTTTTCCTCCTCTCCTTCCTCCTTCACTCCTCCTCTCCTCCTCCTCCTCCTCTTCCTCCTTGTTGGTGTCCTCCTTCTAAAACCAGTACCTAGCCACCTTGCTTTTATTTCTAAATCAGTAGATTTTTTGTTTGTTTGTTTCCCCTTCTTCCTAAGTCAGTAAGAAATTGCTGAAGGAAGTACGAAATGCTAGGATGCTAAATTCCAATTAACAGTGCCACTAATTAGTGTGTAGCCTGACTCATTATTCCTTATTAAATTCTGATAAACTCAAAGACCTAGGTTAGGTCTTTATTAAGAGTAGGACCTAGTTGTTTGCATAATCTTTCCCCTTTTCCTTCTCTTGTCCATCCATTGTTGAGTGAAAATTGTTGCGGGGGCGGGGGGGGGGGGGGGATTAGGGGGAAGGGAGTAGAGGGGAGGAGAATTATGCAAGTAAAATGTGATATTGCTGTAGTGAGATTTTTTCAGACAAAAGAATTTGTTGATTATATCTGAAGCTCTATGAACACAAGGGATTATTCCTGTTACTGTTGGTTGATGGGGGTGTGTGTGACATCTAAAAGCAAATATTTGTAGGGCCTAGTAAAATAACAAGGAGCCAGGTCTTGCCCATTTGGGGTTCTCTGCTTGTGAGGTTGTATCACAGAAGCTAAAGTCTCTCCCCCACCCCTTGACCTAAGCAATGGAACTAAAGAATGTCCTCAGTGTTTCTAATAAAACTTTAAAATTGCTTGCAAATTAAGTGACATCTTTCCTGTCCCAGATAAATGCAGCCAGACTGGCTTGAACACATGCTCGAACACATAAGAGATAGGAGGAGAGACCAAGTAGGAGCCATCCCAAAAAGGATGAAGCAGGAAACCCCTGGGGGACGGTATCATTCTTGTCACCTTTCCTTAGAGGAAATTAAAGAAAAAAACTGCCCCAAACTTTATTTCCATGCTTGCTCCCATTGCATTTCCTAAGTTTGTCTTGCATGTTTGCAAAGCAAGTAAGGGAGGGAGGCATCAGGAAAAAAGGAGGCATCATGGATGAGCAGAATCAGGGACATTCAGACCCTTTGAGGTGGAGACATTTGTAGGCTTTGTGGCCCAGCATCTTCCCCCCCACATCTCAGTTCTTATTTCTGGATTTTGATCTGGGTCAATTTACAATCAAGTCAACAAGCACCTGCTATGTGTGGGTCATTGAGCTGAGTGCTAGGAATACAAGAAAGGATGAACATACCCTCAAGGAGCTCTCTTTCTAATGAGGAAGATAACATATAGACAGCTATGTACCAGCAAGATAAGTACAGGCTTTACTGGAGATAATCAATGGTGAGAAGGCATTAGCATGAAGGGGGATGGGGAAAGGGGGATGGGGAAAGGCGGCTTATAAAAGGTAGGATTGTTGTTTGACCTTCTGTTTTCAAAGAAGACCAGTGACTGATCTCATGAGGTGATGTCTTGTCTCTCTCGTAAAGTGTATTTAAGCAAGATAGAGTTGTGCAAAGTTGTCAGCCTCACTCTCTCTTCTAGAGTCCATCGACTAGACAAAGATCAAGACAACTGGAAATGGTAGGATTGTAGCTGGGACTGGAAGGGAGCCAGGGAAGCCAGGAGGTGGAGAAGAGGAGGGGGAGCATTTCAGGAAGGGGGAGAGAGCCCATGAAGTGGTGTGGGAGGGAAGCTGAGAACGCAGGTGGTCGAGAGACAAGTCAGTGTAGGGGAGATCTGGGCAGTTATGGGTGGCTTGGGTGTATGAACTATATTTAGTGATCTTTCTAGCCTCTGGCTGGCTCTGGGTGACCCACTCCGTTTCTTAACTACCCAATCCCCCTCTTTTCTCCTCCATATTTCTCCTTCTGATGATAATGTCCCAAGGTTCTACCAACTCATTTAGCCCTGTGAAGAACTAGAAAACTAAAGACCTAAAGAGAATTTTAGAAGCTTCATGGAACTGATAGTCCTATGTTGTGATTTTACAGATGTAGAAACTGAGGCCTAGAGAGGTGAAATGGTTTGCCTTGCCAGAGGGCTCATACCTTAGTAAGTGGCAGAGTCTGGACTAGAACCCAATGTCCTGGTTTTTCTTCCCCAGTCTTTTCTCCACTCTTGCCTTATTGCCCCGTTTCTGCAATATATCTCCATTTTCCCATCTGACAGACACATGTCACATAGAGATGACCAGGAAGTGCTTTGCAAATATAAAACATTTTGGGACTGTTAAAATAAGGGAACATTGAGAGAGCTTGCAGAACTCCCTTCAACCTTAGCTTTCTAAACACCTTGTCTCAATGGCTCCATTGTCAGATGTTAGTCAGGCATTGATGGAGTCTGGGAAAGCTTACTGACCACTGCTTATAGCAGCCTCGGGCTTGGCTTTGGGCCTGTTCTGGGTAATTGAGGGCTGCAGACCTCTTCACTTATTCTGGGATTATGGCCACAGTAAAGTGGGAAAGAGTCTGGCTGTCAGCCAGTGGTAGGTCCCTCCCTCAGCACTTGCTAGGTAGGCAGGGACTGGTAGTGAGTAGCCCCTGGTAAGTTGGGCTAGGTTATCCAACCAGAGGGACCACTGCTCACCCCACAAGGGTGGTAGGAAGAATGTTGAAATAGCATCTCTACTTTGAGGTCTGCGGAAGACACAGGTGCTATATATAGATGGACCCATTATCTCACCCTTGCTAAGTTTCCACCCTTATGGCTTACTGCAAGCCACAGGGGAGCAGGTTTCCTGAATGAAGCCTTGGCCCTGGATCTCTACTGAACCAGGTGGGGCAATATGTACTGTCTATGTGAAATAACTTTCTCTCCTGGGTGATGATAATTATAGAACTGTTGATAGTTTGGAATAGGTGATAGAGCAAATGGTTCCCAGAGAAAGTTAATTAGTTTGCATGGGGATGGGAGTGTGATGGGCGAGGGAAGGAGAAAGCTCCCTGCAGGGTGCCAGAGAGAAAGGCCTAATTTGAAGTCTGTACATGACAGAGAGCTTCAGTTCCCTCATATATAAAATGGGGACAATAACACATACTACTGTCTTCTCAGAATAGTTACAGGTAAAGCATTTTGTAAAGGTGGAACACCATAGAGATTTATTGTTTATAAATCCTTAGAAATCAGTTAATCCAACTCCCTCAAGTAAAGAAAGTGAGGCCCTGAGAAGTTGTCAGCTACTCACTTAAGGTCATATGGGTAATAAAATGGCAGAGCTGAGATTTGAACACTAAGCCAGGACCTTGTCCACTGGGCCACATCAACTCTCCTATATATAAATGACCATGGATCCTCTTCTCCTCCCCAACCCCCCTTTTTTTTTCCTTCTTGATTTTTTTTTTTTTTTTGGTCAGAGGTCTAAATGCTTTACCTGGAAGGCTTTATCAAGTTAGGGCCACTTACACTTTACCTGGAGACCTTATCTGGATAAGATATTCTGGCATTCTTTGGAATGTCAGTGGGTCTGGTAATCTCTATCCTTTATGCTAGCTGTTTACTAGAAGTATAGGGGCCTTGACTATAACAGGTATTTTTTAAATTGTATTATAGTGGTGAAACTGGGGGGGGGGGGACATTAGAAAGCCATCTAGACCAATACCTTCATTTTACAGTTTAGGAAACAGAGTCTCAAAGGGGAAAATGAGTTTTCAGAACTAGATTCAGACCCAGAGCTCTTTCTGGGCATGGTGCCTTCATATGGTAAATCTTTTTAAAAATGGCTCCTTAAAATAAATTTGTAAATATCTAAAGCCTGCTTTTTCTTTCTTGAGTAAATGTGGGCATCCTCAGTTACATTTTCTAAACATAAGTCAAGAAAGCAGAAAGCCCCTCCGACAACCTGTGGTTTGAGGTTTCAAGGGAAGTAATGTGTGCTTTTATCATTCCTTCCTCTAACCGACAATCTCTTCTCCTAACTCCCATACTTGCCTTTCTGCTCACTGTCATCCTTCTTCTTCTGGTAGGAACTTCAGTTCAATATATGTTAAATATGTTGATATGTTGACCAGAAGACATACTAATTATCTTCTGATACATAGCATTATGTTAGGTGCTGGGAATAGAACTCCATTTCTTGAAATCCTGGCCTTACCACACTTCAAGGGCCAGCTCAGAGTCTACCTCTTCCACTAATTAGCTTGTCATCTGGCTCTCCTTCATACCTATCATATGCTATTTATTTTTTATGCTTCCTTCCCCTCCCCACCAATGGACTGTAACTTCATGGGGGCCAGGAGCTCTATGACTTGGTAGAGCTTGGTTATGTAGAGATATGAGGATGAACCCTCTCCCTTCTTTGAAGAGGTGGGGGACTATGGTTGTGGACCACTACATATTTTGTGGGACTTGACTGATTAATTACTTAGTTTTCCTGGACTGCCTTTGCCTGTGCCACCCCCTTTCTTTTTTTGTTCTTTGTTATAAGAGATGCCTTTCTGAGAAGGGGAAGAGGAAGGATATATTGGGAGGCTAAGTGATATAAAAACACAATGCATCAATAAAAATTAAAAATTAAAAATCCTTCAACTATAAATGGACACCAGTTATTTCAATCATATCATACAATGGAAGCCCCAAAGTCAAGTTTGCGGGTTTTACTCTCACCCCCGGCAATCTTGTTAATTTCTGCGACATCCACCTCTGTATGGATGTCTGCCATATCTCATTCCTGAGCCCTTACTTTCCTCCAGCTCTTATCTCTACACTTGTAGCCTCTCTCAGTCTGATTTGTCTCTTCTCTGTCCATGTGTCTCTGTTTCTCTGTCTCTGTCGCAGTGTCATTCTCGATCTGTTTCTCTCTGTGTCTCTGTCTTTGTCTCTGTCTCTGTCTGTCTATCTATCTCTCCTCCATTTCAAGTGTGTACAGATTTTCTGTCAGGGCCACCCCAGTCTCCTATGTTCATACCTTAAAGCTATCTTTCATCTTCCCCTTGCCTGAATTCTCACATCCAATCATTTACCATTCGTAATTGCATTCATAATTCTGTTGCTTTATGGGCTCATTTTATGGTTCTTTGTACCTCAGTTTCTTTTTCTGTGAAGTGGGGGTGCTCACCCTGAGGCTAAATTTCTGATGCTGATTCTCCCCTCCCCCCATGCTAAACAGGGGTGCTTAGAGGACACTTCCTGCCTTACTAACTCCTGATGTTTGTCTTTTTACCAAAGCACTTCAGCTGAGCTTTTGGAAAAAATGATTTCACTTACCCTTGAATGGGGAAAAGCAAATTGGTGACAATGTAGCCTTCTTTTCCTTCCTATTCCTGTTTACTGACAACCAAGTTGTGTGTGTGTGTGTGTGTGTGTGTGTGTGTGTGTGTGTGTGCACGAGTTTGTGCTCCTTCATGTGAGGATGACGGCAGGAAAGTGATTAATGAAAGACCTGTGATGAATCACTTTCACAGCTGGCAAGGACCTTTGGCGATCCTGACACTTTCATCCCCTCCCCTCCCCCCCTCAACTTTTCATTAACTGTTCCAGTAACTAGCATTTCAATATATTACACCGACCAACTTATGTTGTTCCTAACTGTTTCATGTGAACATATTTTGTCTCTTCCCAAGGAGGGCAGGGACTCTTGTCTTTGGCTCTTCTGTTTCCTCCATAGCACCTAGTATAGTATTAATCTGAGCACGCAGTAGGTCCTTAATAACTAGCAGTTGAATGAATGAATGATCCTGTAGTGGGAAGGTCTTTGACCTTGTGAATTTCCCCATTAGAGACTAAGACAGCCCTGGTCCTGTCCTCTCATGCCCTTGCTTTCTTGGTATATAATCTTGAGGAAGTGCCTGGGCCTGCCTTTATTAATTTTATTACCCCCCCCCCTTTTTTTTGGCTGCAGTATTAGAAGTTAGATGTACACCATAATAGAAGTTAGAGTCCCCCACTGTATGCCGCTTAGACCAGGCCATATCTAGAGCATTGTGTGGCTAACTTTAAGCTGTAGATTTTAAGAAAAACACTGACAGACATTGAGAAAAGTTGGGAGTGGTGGGATGGTATTGAGCGTGAGAAGGAGACAGGGCACTGTTTTAAAAGGAACTGGACCTGTTTGGTCTGAAGTAGGGAAGACTTAGAACAGAGACATCGTAATTCAATTCAAGTGTTTAAAGGACTGCCACGTGGAAAAAGGATGAGGCTGTCCACCTTGATCTTCTCACCTGTAAAAGAAGATATTAATAGCATCTACCTCCTGAGGTTGTAATGAGGATAAAATGAGATAATTTTTTCATAAAGCTCTTTTCAAGCCTTTAATAAAGAAAAGGGATTGGTTTTACTTGTCTCGAGAAGGGAGAACTGGTAACAGTGGGTAGGAATAGCAGAGACAAGTTTCAGTGTGATGTAAGGAACAACTTTATAACAGTCAGAGCTATCCATAACTGTATTGGGCTTCCTTGGGAGGTAGTGAGTTTCCCAATGATGGAGGTGTTCACGTTCAGGATTAGGTGATTGTCATGGATGCCATAGAAGCATTCCTAAACTCTGAGGTCTCCTCCAGTTCTGAAATTCTGTGGTTGCATGATTATATTTGTAAAATGGGGTGGAGATTCCGGTTTTTTCCAACTTTTCTTTTTTCCCTCATGTCACTGTTGGAATAGGATGGACTGGGTCTGTAGAATCCCAGCAGAATTAAGAGGTGAAGGAAATATTTGGTGTGCTGCTGTGTTATAGTGGACAACCTATTGGATCTTGCCTCAGATACTTGCTCGCAAGGACTGTCTTTTTGCTACTTTTTGTATCCTTAGTGCTTAGCACAGTGCCTGGTATGTGTTGCTGTTGTATAATTAGTCATATCCAACTCTTTGTGACTCCATTTGGGGTTTACTTGGCAGATATTGGAGTAGTTTGCCATTTCCTTCTCTGGATCATTTTACAGATGAGGAAACAGAGGCAAACAGGGCTAAATGACTTATCCAGGGTCACACAGCTAGTAAGTGTCTGAGGTCCGATTTGAACTCAGGTCCTCCTGATTCCTGACTCTTGACTAGGCCCAGGGCTTTATTCATTGTGCCACCTAGCTGTGTTTGGGTTATCTTAGGAGCTTGATGAATATTTATTGATTGATAGATTGAAAGTGGGGTGACCTAAGCTCTCTCATTTGCCTCATCTTTAAAATGAGAATAATAATTGGGTTGTTGTGAAGATTGCAAAGTTTAAAGTTCGATTATTATTGTTAGAAACAATGTGAAAAAATAAGAAGGACCTGGGTTCAAGTCCTGTCTTGGAGACCTGTTGTCTGAGCTGGATACTCACCCCACTTAACTTTTAACCTTATGAAAATTCAGTCACTTCATTCTTTTTTTTTAATTATTTTTTATTTTTTATTTATTTATTTATTTTTTTTTGCTTTTTGGAGGGCAATTGGGATTAAGTGACTTGCCCGAGTTTTTGTGTTAAGTGTCTGAGGCTGGATTTGAACTCAGGTCCTCCTGACTCCAGGGTCGGTGCTCTATTCCCTGTGCCACTTAGCTGCCCCCAAGTCACTTCATTCTTAATGCTCCAGGCACATCTTTAGGACCACAAGTTGTAGAAAAAATGCTGGCAATGGGTTTTGCCATCTGGGAGGTCCTTCTGGTATTGAAATCACAGATCCAGCCCTTTTCCTCATCTCTTAACCCTGATTATTATTGTTAATTGAATTTGCTCCCACTACAGGAGGCTGTCCTCCCTAGTGTCAGAAATAAATCATTTATTTCCTGATTTCCTGTTTGTGGAGTTGTGTAGACAGGTTGTGGAGTTAGACCAAAGTGCATCTTCTCATGTCCGTTTCTGCTGCATTAGGGTAGACTAGTGGAGTCAGGCTCAGATAGAATCACTAAACCATGCATAAGGGTGCCTGCAGATAGCATATTGACTTGGAAAACCACATATTAACATCATCTATGTTCTACTTTATTTTATTTTTATTTATTTCATTAAATATTCTGTTAAATTTATTTTGCTCGCTATTTCCCAATTACTTCTAATCTGGTTCAGGCCACATTTGGGAGTGTCTTTCCAGGACCATGTTTCACACCTCTGTTGTAGACCTCATGAGTCCTTCGCTCTGGGGTGTAGGCAAGGAGACAACACAGAATCATTAAATCTGGAAGTTGGAAGGTTCATCAGGGGTCATTTAGGCCAGTCTGGAATGGCTTCCATAGCCTCTGTAACCATTTGGAAGAAAGTCCAAAGCTCATGTTCTGGTCAACCACTCACTTCCTGTGTAACTTGAGCAAGTGATTTGACCTATGTTCCTCTTTCCGTCTCTATAAAATGAGACATTAGAATAGATACTAAGGTTCCTTCTGAATTTCCCAAGTTACAGTTTAGTAGCTGGTACATGAAGCCTGACTGAATATAGTAGCATACTGGAGGTGTGCATTACCATTTTTCCTTCCCCTCAGGGAAAGGGTAAAAGGGCTTACATTCTATGCATGCCCATGTTCTGACCAGTAGTCATTTACTGCTTCTATAAGACCTTACTCTAGAAGTAATCCATGCTGCTTTGGCATACCTTTAATTGTTAGGAAGTATCTTCTTATCTCAAGTTGGAATTTATATTGGGATGAGTATTACACAACATTGAAACTTCCAGAAAATTTTTCTGAGAATAGAGTTGGGGTAGAAGAAGACCCACAGATTAACTCAGGAATTTGTGAAGGAAGAGAATAAAGGAAAGATTAGAAAATGGGAAGCCGGGTAGTGGATGCTGCCACAGAAAGGGAAGGCTGGCAGGGTCAAGAAGGCTAAGCACAGTTTTGTGGTTTGTTTTTAAAGTTTTTGCTTTATATTAATTAACAAAAAATTTATTTTCTCTTTTCCCCCCTTCCCCATTGGAAAAAAAGACGCAATCCTTTTGACAAACGATCATGGTCAAATAAAACAAAAACCCGAATTGGCCATATCCAAAAACGCATGCTTAATTCTGTAACTTGATTCTGCCTCTATGGGGAGGTCACATGTTTCATCATGTATCCTTTGGCATCATGGTTGGTCATTGCGTTTATCCGATTTCTTGTGTCTTTTAAAGTTTGTCTTTACTGTTGTTATTATGTAACTGGTTCTCCAGCTTCTGTTTATTCTGCATCAATTCAAACAAGTCTTCCCTGAAACTGTCCCTTTCATCATTTCTTAATGCTCAATAGTATTCCATTCCATTCATAGGCCAATCTTTTGTTCAGCCATTCCCTAGCTGATGAGTATTCCCACAATTTCTAGTTCTTTGCCTTGCTACAAGAGCTGCTATTGTTTTGCACATAACGGTCCTTCTCCCCCAACCCAAATCTCCTAGGGGTGTAAGCCTAGTAGTGGTAGCCCTGAGTCGAGAGTTATGCACATTTTTGTAACTTTGGGGGCATAGTTCCAAACTGCTCTTCCAATAGCTTGACAAGTTCTTTGTGATTCATCTTTACAGTTTGGTTCTGGATTGGATGGAGGGAAGAGACATCCAGGATACTTCACTTTTTATTTAAGCCCATGTGCAGGGGCCTGGAAAGGGTTCATCCTCTCTCTACCACCCGGAGAATTATATTTACCACTTCCTTTTTGATTTAAGCCCACATGGAGGGCCCTGGAAAAGGTTCATCCTCTCTCTCTCTCTCTCTCTCTCTCTCTCTGTCCCTCAGAAGGCAAACTATGCCATGCTGTAGGTAAAGCAGCCCTGGTTTTTGGAAACTCTGGCTCTTTAGGGAACAATTCATCCTAGGTCCTGGGGGCATGGCTGCCAGCTGGCTGGTGCCTCGGCCTTGGTCTGCCACCTCCAGCTGCCCTGCCCATGCTGGACACCTCAGGCCACACAGCTGCTGCTGACACACCCAGGCCCTGAAAACCAGACAGAGTGGCGGCTCCAGACTCAACAGAATCCTTATAATTGAAAATGGAAAAAGCTTGGTAACATTCTATGGAGAGCCTCTCTATCCTTCCAGCCTGTGTTGAATGATTCATTAACATGGTATAATCCTATTGTCTTAATTTAGCTTATAAGGCAGGTGCTATGGGAGCAGGATTTTGATTCCAAAGATCAGAAAGGCAGGGGCTGTTTCTATCTTTATAACCCCCATCATTTAGCATAAGCAGCTTTGGACTTAGAGCTGGAAGGGACCTCAAAGTTCAGTTTTACAAATTTTACAAATGAGGAAACTGAGACTCAGGAGAAATTAAGTGATTTCCCCAAATTCACATAAGAAGTGTCAGAGATAGGACTTGAACTCACAACCTCTGACTTTTAGAAGCAGTGCTTCTTCTACAGTACAGGACTACCTGCCAGTCAGTAAGCATTTTGTTGTTGTTCAGTCATTTCGGTCGTAGCCAACTTTTTGTGATCCCTTTTTGGGGTTTTCTTGACAAAGATACTGAGTGGTTTGCCATTTCTTTATATAGATCATTTTACAGATGAGGGAACTGAGGCAAGCAGGGTGAAGTGACTTGCCCAGGGTCACACATCTAGTAAGTGTCTAGCAAGCTTCAGTTTCTTCAATTGTAAAATGAGGGAATTGGGACTAGTTGACATTAGAGGTCCTTTCTGGCTCCAGATTTATGCTCTTTTGATGGTCTGCACACTCACGGACAGTAAGAAAGGTGCTGCCAATGTATGTTCATACATATGGAGAGAAACATTGACCCTAAAGTCAGAAGACCAGGTTTTGCATCTCAGCTACACTTTGGTATTATTGCTGAGTTGTTTCAGTGGTATCTGACTCTTAACTGGCTAAAATGACTTTGGCAGAGCAGTCTAACCACTGAGACTCGGTTTTCTTATGTATAAAATGGAGATGATGATACTTACATCACTTACCATACAAAGTGGTTGTGAAAACTTTAAGGCACTCCCTAAATAGGGAAATTAAGAGATTGTCTCCATGGTCCTCCTCACCATCCATACGAGACTGTGAGCATGTTTATTTTTAAAATTCCAAGCTTCTCAGGAAGTTTGTTCTGAGGTTCAAAGGAAGCCACTACTTTGTTCCAGGGCAAGGTTGCAGAGGGAGTGGACACCTCCATCCTGTTTCACAGTAAATGGAAAGGCTTTCGAAACCGCAGCACCAAGAGAAAACCTCTTCAAACTAGCCCACTGGTGTTGAATGCACATCACTTGTTTAAATGGAGGATAGTGTCTTTTAAAAAGGCTTGATGATATAGCGGAAAGAACACTGGACGGGAAGTCCAAAGACTTGTCTTCTGTTGCAGGTTCTACCACTAACTTCCTCCGTGACCTTGAGCAAATTTTTGACCTCTGCCACTCACTTTCCTTCTCTATAAAATGAGGGTATTAGACTAGTTGGTCCTTGAGGATCCTTCTAGCACTGATATTATATAGTCTATGATTCAGTAAGCATTTCTTTTTTCTTCTCCCAGAGTTGGAAAGTGCTGCTTTGCCCTGGAAAAATCACCCACAAAGAGACGGGGACTACTTTTTTCTTGTGTTTATCCTATCACTCAGAACTTACCAGCCCACAGCCAATTTTTAGGATTCCATCTCATTTTTTTCTCCAGCTACTTGGTTGGTAGGGAGGAAACTCCTACAACATTATGTTGTTATATAATTTTTAAAAAATTAAATTTAATTTGAACAAACTGGTATTACTTAATTCTATGTAGCTATGTCTTGTACCAGTGGAAATTGAGATTGTTCCGTGGCTGGAGTGCTGCTATAGATTAACACCATATAAAGACTAGGCAGCCATGTCAGTCAATAAAAAAAAAAAATCACTTTAAGTTACTATGCTTTCTTTTAGCTGTAAAAAAATGCATTGTAAATACATATTGTAGATATTCACAATGTATGTAAATATTTACATATTTACAATGTATATAAATACATACAAGTAGATATCTTAATTTTACTTTGAAATAAAAATTTTTATCTGACCTATATTCTTGCCTTATGGGGGAAGGAGGAATTATCTTATATATTAGAGAAAATTCACTGCATTAATTAATGCAAGTTATTACTTTGAGGTGTCCTTAAAATTCCAGTTCTTCTTAAGGAGCTCATTCCAAATATCCTTCCTCTTTTAAAAAATTTTTTTTATTTATTTCATTAAATATTTCCAATTATATGTAAACCTTTTTTT
Source organism: Gymnobelideus leadbeateri (assembly GCA_011680675.1). Classification (NCBI taxonomy): domain Eukaryota; kingdom Metazoa; phylum Chordata; class Mammalia; order Diprotodontia; family Petauridae; genus Gymnobelideus; species Gymnobelideus leadbeateri. The sequence goes on from WOXC01004131.1 coordinate 161,570, forward strand.
TAACATTCACTTTAAAAATTTTGGGGTTCAGATTCTCTCCCTTCCTCTTACTTCTCCTACACCTGTTGAGAAGACAAGCAGTATAACATTGATTATGCCTGTAAAGTCATGCACGACATATTTTTACATTAGCCATGATGCAAAAGAACATACACACATGTACACACTCACAAACAAGAAAAATAAAGAAAGTCTAAAAAAGTATACTTCAATCTACAGTGAGAGTTCATCAGTACTCTCTCTGGAGGTGGATAGCATTTTTCATTCATTATGTGTCCTTTGGAATTGTGGATCATTGTCTTCATCAGAGTAGCTAAGTCTTTCACTGTAGGTCATCCTAATGGTATTGTTGTTCAGTGTTTTCCTGGTTCTGCTCACATCAGCTTACATCAGTTCATATAGGTCTTCCCAGGTTTTTCTGAAAGTATCCTGCTTATCATTTCTTATAGTACAATAGTATTACATCACAGTCCCATAACTTGTTCAGTCATTCCCAATTGATGGATATCCCCTCAGTTTCTAATTCTTTGTCACCCCAAAAAGAACTACCATAAATATTTGTGTATGAATAGGTCCCTTTCTCTTTTCTTTGATTACTTTGAGATACAGACCTAGTAGTTAATACCCTTCCTTTTAACGCCAATGTCTACCACTCATCCCATTTTGTATAGACTAATTTAGCTTGCCAGAAGAGATGAGGAAGAGATTCACTGGGAAAGACAGCAGTGGCTAAAATGTGAAATTTAGGTTAAAATGTTTCATTACTTTCTTTGCTATGGCAGAGGCACTTGAGATCTACTTTAATGAAATATAATTTGGAATTGGCATGCTGTTTGTATTCCCTTTGAAAGAAGCTAGTTTACATAAGTAAATTAAATGTGATTTTATAATCTTGCTTACATATTAATCATTTAACTAGAAAATAGTTTTCTCGTGCTATAGATTGAATTATCACAGCTAATCTTCATCAATGCAGAAGTAAGATCATTTTGCTTCCCTACTGAAAAATCTTCAGTGTCTCCTCATTGCTTGCAGATAAAATAAAAAGTCCATACTCTGGTATTCAAGGCTCTCCACGTTCTAATGTCAACCTTCCTTTCTGAATGTATTTCAATCAATCTCACCTACTTAGGTGCTTTTTTTACTAAGCACCTACTATGTGCCGGTGTTGTGGTAGGCACTGGGGAGTTCCTGCCCTCAAGGAGCTTACATTTTATTTGGGGAGACAGCAGACATATACACGTGTAAATACAAAATAAAAGATAAGCAACTGGGGGGTATTGGGAAAGGCCCCCTGTAAAATATAGCACTTGATCTGATTCTTGGAGGAGGCTAAAGATTTGAGAAACAGAGAGCTGTGGAGAGATTGCATTCAGGAAGAGCCTTCACGTTATTCCCCTACATTTCACTGTGTGCTAGTTGGACTGATCTCAGCTGGCTATCAATCACCTCCTTGCATTCACACACACTATCCCCTTTCTTTCGATACTTCACTCTCTCCGTGTCTTTTACCTTTTGAAAGCCTCCCCTTTGTCCAACAGCCTGATCCACCCTCCCTCACCTTGAGTTTCTTAGGCCTTTCCGTTTGAACTCCTGACTCATTTTTCTCATTTTAACTTGTTTTATATTTCTATATGCCTCTCATCTTCCTAGTGAATCACAGACTTCTTGAAAGTAGGGAATGGGCTATTCATTTCTATATCCCCTAAACCTAGTATCATATCCTATAAAGAATAGATGCTTCTGTTGGTTTGTCTGGGAACTGGTCCAGTCATTCTGGAAAGCAGTTTGGAATTATGCAAAACATGTGACTAAAATGTCTATGCCCTTTGAATTAGAGATTTCTCTGCTAGGCTTATACCCCAAGGAGAGCAATGCTAAAAAGAAAGGTCCCATAGACACCAAAATATTTATAGCAGCAGGGAAATGGAAGCAACACAGATGCCCTTCAGCTGGAGAAGGGCTAAACAGGGTACATGAGCACAATGGAGATTACTGTGCTGTGAGAAACAATGAATGTGATGAACGCGGAACAATTTGGGAAGACTTATATGATCTGATTCAAAGTGAAGTAAGCAAAAGTAGGAGAACAGCATATGCAATGATTATAAAGACTAAATAAACAAAACTGAATATTGTGAAATTATAATGACCAAACCTGACCCTAAAGGAGAGATATAGAAGTAACCTTCTGTCTTTGCAGAGGGGAGAAATATTGTGGAGGTCAGTCTTTTTTGATGTGTTGGTCAGTTTTCTCTCTTTTCTTTGTTATAATGGATGACTTTCTGAGGGGGAGGGAGAAGGGAGGAATATATTGGGACATATAAATGATATAAAAACAAAAGATATAAAAAGTTTTCATTATTAATTTTTAAATTAAATTTAAGTTTCTTATTTTTTAAAAAAACTTAAGGTAGATGCTTAATGTTTGCTAAAATGGGGAGTGGGCTGATCCCATCATTTCAATGGATAGGGAACTCCCAGGTCAGGAAACTCCCTGTAGCAATGCAAGTTAGCATCTTCTCAGCAATTTATTAAGTCTTCTGAAGTTGCCTGGATTAGAGCACAATAGATGAAGTGAGTTTGTCTAGGAGTCAGTATGCCTCAGAGATGAGATTTAAACCCGGATTTTACTGACTGAGAAGCTGACTCTCTAATCAACTATACCACTTGCTTCTAGATGCTGAACTGGAAAGTTCCAGATTATTGTAGTCTGAATTAATGGGTTTTCACTTTACTAGTCCCTTAATTGCTTAAGGCCATGGAGAATACACATAGATTACACATGGAGCTATTCTGGCTTTGTGGAAAGATCTCAATGTCTGACTTAGAAAAATCAATCAAGCATCAGTTAAATGCCTACTGTATATGTGCCTGACTCTCTGCTAGGTGCTGTTGTTAGAAGGATTAAAGTAAAACATCTCTGCCCTAGAGGAAATGATAATTGAGCAAGGGAATAAATATGGATGTCTTTACATGTATACAAGATAAACACAAGATGATTTTTGGCAAGAGAAGCATTAGCAGCTGGAAATAGAATCATGTGGAAGATGATTCTTGAATGGGGCTTGGAAAGGATGGAGAGATTCTGGAAGGAAAAGAATGTATATTCTCATCATGGGAGACAGCTAGTGCAAAGGTGCCAGGGATAGGAGATAGTATCCTCTGTATGTACGAGAAATGGCAAGCAGGCCAGTTTGCTGAAGATAAACGGGCCAATAAAGTTAGAAAAAGGATTGTGCCTTGTGTTGTAAAGGGCCAGAAGAGAAGACTATATATGATCTTAGAGGTAAGAGGGAACTACTGAAGTTTATTGAGTAAGAGAGTATGGCCTGGTCACACCTGTGCTTAACTTTGGCTGCTGTGTGGATGGTGGTTTAGAATAGGAAGAGTCTTGAGGCAGGGAAACTAATTAGGCTATTGCAATTACTATAGGTGATGAGTATGGATTCCATAGTTGGTTTTTGTGTAGATGGATGTCCAAAATATTTTTAGCAATGCCATTGCCACTGATTCAGATATCCTAGTTGAAAATATTTTTGATACCCATCAACGGAAGCCATGCACATCTGTAGATGTTACATTTCAGGGTTTCCTCCTTCTTCCACTATGGCCATGTTACTCTAATCTCAGATTCCTCATAGGTTTCTTTGTTCTAGGTGACTCAAAAATACAGTGTCTGTGTCTCCCTAGAACAGCTATTTCTGACCCTCAATCTTTACCTTCCAATGGTTCGGAGCAGAAGTAGCTCCTAAATTGGGTAGCAATGGTAGCAATGGGGTAGCCCAGAAGTTCTAAAGGTTTTTGAGTATTATGATAGGGTTAGAAGAAGAAGGCGTCTTTAGTGGATGTCCAGAGGGACTTATCCAAGCTCACACAGCATAGTTAATGACTGGCAGAAGGGGGATTCTAACCCAGGTATTATAATTACAAATCTCCTTCCATTATGCCATGCTAATAGTAGTTACACCATTCAGGCAGCTGGACCTGGAGTCAGGAAGACCTGAGTCCAAATCTGACCTCAGATACTTACCAGCTGTGAGACCTTGGGCAACTCACTTAACCTCTGCCTCAGCCTCAGTTTCCTCCCCTGTAAATGGAAATAATAATACCACCTACCTCCCAGGGGTTGTTGTGAAGATAAAAGGAGATGATTTTTACAAAGTGTTTAGCCCATTTTCTTGCACATAGTAGGTACTTTGTAAATGTTAACTATAATTAAATGCTGGCCATTATATCTGATGATTGAGAAAAAAACACAATGACAAAAGGCTAATGATAATTCAGAAGCATTTTAAAATTAATTTGTATTTTATGGGTTATAACAGTATTTACCTAGATATTTACCTAAATATTTACCCATATTTACCTAAATAGCCATTCCATGTAGGCACAATGCATTATTTAGTCTACAGGAAGATATATTCACTTATTTAGTTTACTGAGTCTTTTAATGAGATACCCTGGGCTGTTCAGCAGTTTTGAAAGACTGAATCAAAATAACAGTGCTGGGATTATGGGTCCATCGGTTAGGAAATATCAGTTTTAATGGACAGAATTCTGGCTTTGGATTCAGAAGACCTGGGTTTGAGCCCTGATTCTGTCAACTCCTTAGCCTCTCTGGGACTCAGTTTCCTCATTCAGAGAACACCTCAACTAACTGTTGCATAACCCACCTTCCAGGGTTCTTCCACATACTGATTTACATGATCTTGGGTAAGTTCACTTTGCCGCTATGGGCCCGTCCTCCTTTGGGTAATTAGGGGATTGTTTTGTAAGCCATAATCGTCCCATCTTTGTGTCTTTGCACTGTCTCCTGTGTCTGGGGCGCACTCCTTTCTCAGCTCAGCCTTCAAAACTTGGCTAACACACAAAACTTGTCATCTACGTGAAGCTGTTCCTGATTCTCTGTCCCTTTACCCCAGATTACCTTGTACTTCTCGTATACGTATATAAAGACAAAGATTAATACATATACACATATAATACATACATGTTGTATGTATATATATACTGTATACATATGATCTATATATACGTGTATTATAGATGCATATGTATGTATATATACATACATAAATATGAAAAACACGAGATAATTTGGGATATATATACCTAGCACAATGTAGGCCCTTAATAAATGCTTATTGACATTTCCTACCTTCAGAGGGCTTACATTCCATTAGGAGAGACAATACACACACACACACACACACACATACACACACACATAATTATACAGTGACTAGATATGTGTATATAATCTCTATAATTTTATAAAAATGAAATTTTACAGGGAATTTAATACAATTATAGTAAATATATAATTTTATAAAATAAAATAATACATATGCCTACATATTCTCTGTATAATTTTATATATACATGTTGTTTCTCTTGATAGAATGTAAGCTCTTTAAAGGCAGAAAATGTTTGCTAGGCTGTCAGTCGGTCAATAAGCATTTAAGTGCCTATAGTGTACCATGTCTGGTTCGCAGGGGAATCTAGTTTTAGAAAATTAGAGAGGAGGTCCAATTTTCAGATTGCATCTCTCTCCCCCACAAAAAATATCCCTGAATCATGGGGCACAAGGGGTGCATATATTGGGGAGGCAGGCAAAGAATCTGCTTGGCTTTAAAGACAGCTCTTAGTCAAGCCCTGGATATTATTTTTTGCAAGATCTCCGGGCATCCCCGGGAGGCAACTAGTGCATGCTGGGATTTCAGCCCTATGAAGTTGCTGCTGGCCATGTGTGGGTGGAGGTGCAAGATGAAGGGCAGGGTTGAGGCCCCAAGACTAACAGGCAGATGCTTCAGAGTTTAAAAAGCCTGCCTGTGGATTCAGCAACCTAGGTGTTTCCACAAACAGGGGAGGGACCTTAGGAAGGGAATGGTCCAAAGGCCCAGCCCCAGTTAAGAGAGGCTGGTCTCAGCAGGATTCCCCATAAGCCTGTCTGTCTGGAACTTCTGAAGCCTGGGGTTAGGTTGGGGGGGGGGTGCATAGGTTCTCCCTCCCCCACATTCCAATTGGCATTCAAGTGTCAGCCCTTGTGGACTGGCCCTGAGATAAGATGGAAGAGGCACTTATCCATATCCCTAATGGTGGACAAGTCACAGGGAGTAAGATGGGGGGAGATGAGTGAAATAAACCCAATTTATCTTGTTGGTATTTTGCTATTTGTATGCTAGTGGATGAGATGCTTTTCAGAAGAAGGTGGGTTATTTATCATTTTACATATGAAGAATAGAGATAGAGAAGAGAGAGGGGAGGGAGAGAAAGAAAGGAAGCGAGCGAGCGAAAGAGAGAGAGAGAGAGAGAGAGAGAGAGAGAGAGAGAGAGAGAGTTTATCTTTTCCTTCCCCATTCACAAATCTTTGACAAAGTACTGTGCCCTGACCCTTATCAGACCACAAGGTTTAAGCTGCTAAAACAGGGCATATTTGTTTTATATATTTTGGTGTTAGAAAAATAAAATCACCTTCCTATAGTCCCCATACACCAAGTTGGCTTGGTTGATGAGACAAGTTAGGGCAATAGAGCTTCTGGCTCATAATTCCTCTCCTGGGTCTCAATTTCCCCCTGATATTAAATGAAGGGAGTTGAATTAGATAATCTCTGAGGTCTCTTCTAACTCTTATGTCCTATTAATCAGTCAGTCAATCAATCAATCAATTGATCAACAGACACTTATTAAACACCTACTATGTGCTGGGACTACAAAGGAAAAAAATTAAATTGCTCTTGCCCCCAGTGAGCTTACATTTTTTGAGGGGAAAATATGCACAAATCAAAATATATACAAAATAATTATTAGGTAATAATTAGGTAATTTTAGTGTATGTGTATGTGTTTGTGTGTGTGTTTGTGTGTGTGTGTGTGAGAGAGAGAGAGAGAGAGAGAGAGAGAGAGAGAGGTACAGAGAGACACGGAGAGAGACAAAGAGACAGAGAGAGCCCACTGGACCCTCCCAAGGAAAGGGATGAAGAAACTGTGGAAAGAGACATTTTTCCTTTCGGTGAAAAAAACCTTTTTTTTTTTTTTTTTTGAGAAATTCTCCTCAAATTTTTACTTTTTGATTCTAGCTCATTTCATGGAATTTTATTTCAAGTCCATACTCTTCTTCTCTCTGTCAGCAGGTGGTACAGCAAATAAAATTTCAGAAAAATCAGTGGTTTCCTCAGTGTGGATGCTGCTTCTGGTACGGTGGCAAGAGCACTGGATTTGGAGTTGGAGGACCTGGGTCCTTGTCTTGGCTCTGTCACTTTCTCCCGGTGTGACCTGGGGACTTGTTTCTTACCTTAAGTGGCCTCATCTGTGAAATGAGGGTGTTAAGCTCAATGAGCTGCAAGGGACTCTTCAGCTCTAAATCCTAGCCCGGTGATCCTCTTCTGGAGAAGACTGCAGCTCTCTGCCCCTTTGGAGGTGACTGGGTAGAACCACTCTTGTCAGAGAACAGCTCACATTTATAGAGCAGCATTATGGAATTTGTAAAGCACTTTCATATACATTATTGTGTCTGATTGCCAGATTTAGGGGTTACCATCAAGGTACCTGTTGTTGAAAACTCCTTTTGTGAAGAGACTTAAATGTTCCTTAAGTTTCTTTTCTATCCCTTCCATATTCCTCTACCTACCCAAGAGCCAACTTTCTCACCAGAAGAGGAAAAAAAAGAAGTTTCAGCCACAATATAGTTGACTGGCCCTGTTTTTGTTTTTCCCCTGTAGACCAAACATGGCCAAGTATTTTCCTTTCTGCTAAGAACGAGTCCTTCCCCTTGTCCTAATGGGCCCCTGTTCTCAGCAGACCAGAAAGTCAAGGACATTGTTAAGAATGACTCCAACAATGCCTCTTTGGGGGATGGGAAGAGTGGTGAAAGGATAAGAATGAGAGAAAGCAAGAATGGGCATCGAAAACTTAAGAAACTCAATGAAAGATAACAATATTTCCTTTCTTAGTTACCTTGGACAGCCTGCTGACAGTTCCTGCTTTGCCTGGACTGCAAAATGGAAACCTCTTAATTTCATGGAACTGATGCAGATTTGGGGGGGGGGGGTAGGGAGGTAAAAGAACAATATTACAGACTCTGATCTGCAGGTCTTTTTAGGCTCTATCTACCTGTTTCTGATTTGTAAGCAGATTTGTAAAATTATGCAACTGACTAAAAGGTAGCCCTTGACCTTGACCTTTCTCCTTACCCCTCCATAGGTGGAGATTCCTGTGGTAAGACATTTACTGTAAACATCCCTGGCTTTATTTCTCTTCTTGTGGCTTTTGTGTTTGTGGAGAGACATATTTCTGAGCATGTAAAGGCTACTAACTTAGTTATTCACATATATTTATTTATCAGACTCAAAGTAGACCAAGTCAAAGTTTAATTTATACTAATAGATGTCTGAGTTTCACAAAATAACGTATAATTTTTTACTTTGATTTTTTTTCAATTATCAAGTGTTTATTCTTCCTCCTTTCCCCTCCCTCACCCACTGGAAAGAAGAAAGAAGCACAAAAGATTAAGGATTTCTAAAGAAATAATAAAACCCAGAGAGTCTACATATTAAGATGCACACTAGAACAACATAAATTCAGCTATAAAACATTTTTTTATGAAAACAAGGACAGACCTAAGTAATTGGAGAAATATTAATTGCTCAAGGGTAGGCTGAGCCAATATAATAAAAATGATAATATTTCCTGAATTAATTTATTTATTCAGTGCCATACCAGTCAAAAGAATTCATCTGGAGGAACAAAAGGTCAAGAATCTCAACCTCTTTTATCATACAAATACAAAGTCCTTGGGTACTTCAGTGGAGACCTTCCAGGATGACACAGAACCATTAATGACTACTCTTGGGGTCTGATTATTCAGTCAATTCTGAACCCACAAAATTATTCTACTGCCTCGTCCAGGTGTGTCAGACGTGCAGCTTATGACCCACAATGCTCTTGAGTGCAGCCCAAACCAGATTAAAATGTAATAGAGAAATATTTAACAGAATAAATAAAAATACAATGAAATATAGATAACATTTTAAACTAAGTCAATATGTAGACCACAGGAATCCTTAAGTATGGGTTAGTGGCCCTCCTATCTCTATTTGAGTTTGTTATCACTGGTGTAGTCTATGCCTTTTGTGGTCCTGCCCCAAGGCAATGGGATAATAAGCAAAATGAACTTTCAAGGCCCATTCTAGCCCTGAATTTCTGCTTTATTTCTGCTTTCGTTGGCTTAGTACACGTACATTGAAAATGTAAAAGATATTGGGTCTCTCATTTCCCCCTTCTTTGAAATCCCTCTGTCCATCCCTTCTAGGTCATCTCTGGTTAACAAAGGAACAGAAATCTAGCAGAAATTCTGTGGAAGACAGGATATCTTCTAAGGCTCTAGCTCACCAGGGAAAGTGTATTGGTCACATTTTAATACAGCTGGGGGGCAATCCTCTTCTTGATAGCAATTTTGTCAATAGGGACAGGAAAAAGAACTTTAGTAATAGGAAATAAGGGCAGGGCCGCTGGAGACAATCTGTGGATCTTCCCATCTGTTCCCAGCTTAGGGAAGGAGCAGGTTTTATTTCCCAGATCTGTAGATCAGTATTCACACAGCTGGGCAGACAAGTACCAAGACACTTTCCAGACCACAAAGCTTTCCTACCACTAAGACCAGGTTACACAGCTTACTCTATTCAGAGAGTGGAATAAATGCAATAATCACTCTCTACTCCTGACTTCAGGCACATGGGCAGTTGGCTGTGGGTGAGGCAGTTTGGATCTTTACTGGGACAAACATAACATCCAGATGTTACGACACATGGTTCACATCCCAGAGGCCAAAGTGGTAGAGTCAGCATCTGCTCTGCATACTCTCTTGGCCCAGAAGGCTTTGTGAGAGCATCCCAGGGAAACCTTTCTTGGAGTCTTCCCTGATGAGATGGCTCACCTCCCTTGGACTTGGCAACGTGCTTTAATGGCAGAACTGGGGTGGGGAGGGGTTAGGGTGGAGCCAGACACTTTATCTCTCCAGAATCATAGAGTTAGAGAACTTAGAGCTGGAAGGAACCTTAAAAGCCATTTAATCCAATCCTCTCATTTTGCAAATGAGACAACTGAGCCCCTACAGGTTAAATGACTTAGCCAAGGTCACAAAGAATGTGTGAGAGATTAAGAGTTCAAAGATGTGAGTTCTATACTAATCCTCTAATTCAAATCCAGTGCATTTCCCACCATACCCATATTGCTGGGGACCTCTACCTTTTCGGTAATTAGTGAATAAATATTTAAGGAGGGGGGGGGGAGGGGAGAGAGAGAGAGAGAGAGAGAGAGAGAGAGAGAGAGGAGAATGCACACGCATGCAGTGTAGTCTTTTGCTTTTCCCAATCCTTCTTAATTCTAGCACTTTCCCTATGTTAATTCTTACCTATTTCCTATTCATCCTTTATGTAGCTTGTTTGCATCCTCCCTCCCTCCACCTCCTTTTGTCCCCACCTCTTAGCACAGTGCCTGTTACTTAATAAGCACTTCATAAATGTTTATTGATTATTGATTGTGTAGTTGTGGAAGTTGCTGTATACAAAGATTAGGGCTATGGAGTTTGAGGAATAGCCAAAACAGAATAAATGAATTTCCCTATGAGGTACCTGCTTTTGCACCAAGATGTAATTATCTCAGTGGGAACTTTTGATCATAATTGGTAGACTCAAGCCTCCAGAAGTTTTATAAGACGCTCACCATTAGTGACTTAAATATCTCTGGCCTGGAGGCAATGGCTGGTTTCTGAAATGCCAGGTTAGGCCCAAAATGGAGAGCAGGGTGTGTTTTGTGCTTTCTTTTTGTAATACAATTCAAGTCGTGTTCTTAATGCACACCTCAGATCATGACATTCCTCTACTAAAATATAAACTGCTGATTCTGACCCTTTCATGTTCCAGCCCTCCATGGGCTAGCTCCAATCTACCTATCTAGTTTTATTTCATAGCCCTCACATAATGTACCTAGAAGACACAGTGTTTTCATCCAGCCCTTTACATTCTCTTTTTTCAAGGTTCAACTCAGATGCTCTCCCCCTTCCATGAAAATTTTTCTGGCTCCCGACCCCTCCCTCAAATTTTTCCTCCTTAAGTGCTGTGTCTTTGTCTCTCCTTTGGGACTGTCTCATTTTTCCTTTTGTCACAGTTACTTGTATAAGTCTTTTCGCTGGACCGCATTAGCTCCTGGAGGAATGTGTCAGCCTCATATCTCTCTTTGAATCCCCGGCACCCAGTTCGATCAGTGCCTTTCACAAATTTGGTGCTCAGCAAGTGTTCATCAAATGTTTGTTATTAAGTTCTGAAAAGTCACAGCAGCCATTTTTTACCTAAGAGTTGATCTATCCTAGGCATTAGCAAAATAAACTTTCATTTTTAGGCTCCTGGGGTAGTCTGGTAAGGAATTTAAAAGTTAATATAAGAAATAAACAAACAATAAAATTATTTACTTCTCCATCCCAGAATGTTTCCCAGATGCATAAGACGGGGAAAAAAAAAGGTGATCTGAATTTCAGATTTTGCTTCCTAAGTGAGACGCTGACCTCCCACTCCTCAGATGACATAGTCATTCAGTATCTTTTCCAATAGTAAACACCCTCATGGTTGTTGAGATGTGTGGCTGTCATTGGATGTGTTTGAGTATGTATATATGTGTTTAGAATGTTGTTGGGTATTTCAGTATAAGGGTAAATTCTGGGGGTTTTCTAAAGTCTGAAAATCTATCATGTTCCCTGATGGAGGAATCAGAGGAGGGTAAGGTATGAATGATGTAGGTGGAGGATCAAATGGAGGGTGGCAAGAAGTGGGGTTGGTTTCTTTTTTTTTTTAAGATTTTAATCTCTTTTAGTAGCTATCATTATTACCATTCCTAGTTATTTATGCTGAATTTGCCAGTTACAGTTATTCCAGAAAGAGGGAAACATGATTACTGGAAGATGACCAACCCAGAAAGGCTGACTCAGATTGGGGACAAGAAGTATCCCAGTCTTCGTATTTGTATTCCCAGCCCCTAGCACAGGGATTGCCACCGTTTGGCCTGCACTGCTTCCAGGCATACCCCAGCAGGGGGTGTGATATATGATTTGAAAAGGACTGCCACAAAGATATCACTTCTCCTGACTCCAGAACAGGGGTATGATTTTTTTTTTAGTGATGATTACAAAAAATAAATTCTCTGGGCTATAATTTCCTCATCTGCAAAGGGAAGTGGTCTAGATAGTAGGTTCTTAACCTGGGGTTCAACCTAAAGGGTCTGTAGATAGATATTAGGGAGTCTGTGGACTTAGATGAAAAAAAATCTTTATTCCAACATAATTAGTTTTCTTTATGATCTTATGTATTTCATTTTATGAATTTAAAAATATTATTGGGGCAGCTAGGTGGTGCAGTGAATAGAGTACCGGCCCTGGAGTCAGGAGGACCTGAGTTCAAATTCGATCTCAGACACTTAACCCTTACTAGCTGTGTGATCTTGGACAAGTCACTTAACCCCAATTGCCCTGCCTTCTCCCCTCCAAAAAGAAAAAAAAAAGAAAATATTATTTTGAGAAGAGAGCCCCATAGACTTCACCAAACTGTCAAAGGGTTCATGATACAAAAAAGGTTAAGAACTCCTATTCTAGAAGGACCTTCAGATTTCATTTTTCTTCCCTAAAGAAAATTATGTTATCTTAAGAAGTAGAAGGGGCCTCAGACATCAATCAAGCAGGTGGTCTAACCTCTTTCCCAATACAAGATTCTCCCTCTCAGCCAATATCCCTCGAAGAAGTGTCCATTTGAACCATGTGAATGCTGCCCATTTAATTTAGGAGGAGCTCTGTGTAAGAAAGTGTTCCATATTGTGAACCAAAGTTTGCTTCCTTATAATATTTACTCACCAGTTCTAATTCTACTCCCTGAAGCTATGTAGACTAAGTCTAATCCCTCTTAACATATGACCATCAAATATCTGAAGACAAACATCAACCTCTCTTGACTATGTCCCCTTCACTCCACTCACATGGTCACTTGCCTGTTCATGCCTCTGTCGTCTCTCACATGGGCTATTACAATAGTCTCCTAATTGATCTTTCTTCCTAAGTCTCGTCCTTGTTCCTTTCTTGACGATTGAGCGCCCAAGTCCTATTTCCGCCTTCAAGTTTCCCCTTGTATGAAATAAACATCTGCAGCCTCTCTTTTTCCAGACCTCTCACCACCCTCATTCATTTCCCCTGGCCATGCTCCGTTTTGTCAATGCCATTCCTGAACGATGGTGCCTTGATTCAATTCAGTACTTCAGAGTACATTATATCCCTTTTGTAGACACCGTTTCTATTAATGGGTTGGATTAGCACTTTTGGCTCTCATACCACCCGATTAACCAATGTTCAGCTTGCACTTCATTTAAACCCCTAATTCTCGTTCTCATGTGTTATTGTCTAGCCTTGCCGCCACCATCCTGTAACTTGGAGTTGATTTTTTTTTAACCTAAGTGCAAGAGTCCATGTTAAACCCTATTACATTTCATCTTATTAGATTTGCCTTGTTACTCTAACCATCTGAGTTCTTTTTGGATCCTGATTCTTTTTTCCAGTGCGTTGGCTATCCCTCTCAGCTTAGTGTTATTTATGAAGGATTTGGTCACATGTCTTGCTGATCCCCTGTGTCTGTGGCATTTCCTTCATTTGTCTGTTTAGTAACCCAGTCAGAAAAGCAAACGAAGACTATTAGGGAATGACTTCAATTCAATAATTTTTTTAAGCTTATGCTGTGCCTCAGTTTCCTTGTGTATAAAATAGTGATAAAATAGCACCTACTCCACAGGATTGTTGTAAGGATAAAATTTTATATATTATATATATATATATATATATATATATATATATATATAATTATATATATGGTAATAATGATGGCTACTAATAGAGATTAAAATCTTAAAAAAAAAGAAACCAGCCCTACTTCTTCTATTGCTACCCTCCATTTGATCCTTCATCTACATCATTCATACCTTACCCTCTTTTGATTCCTCCATCAGTGAATGTGATAGATTTTCAGACTTTAGAAAACCCCCAGAATTCACCCTTATACTGAAATACCCAACAACATTCTAGACACACATACACACACAATGATATAAGATATATATCTTATAAAATATATATAATATATATTTAAAATATATATAATATATATTTAAAATATATATATGTGTGTATGTGTATATATACATACACACACCCATATATATGAATATATGTTAAGCATAAATATAGCCAACTTTAATGGGCTATACAGGGTATCCTAAATTCTTAGTGCAATTTAAACTTTAATATGCTTAAACTTTAAGTAATATAACACATTGTGACAATACAATATAAAGTAAGATAATATAATATTTTATAATTAAATGTAAAAATAGATGAAATATCTAACTATTAAATATTATATTATAAGATAGAAAGACTAGCTCATTATAATAATGTACTGCACTAGATGCTGAAGGATTCAGAAATTAGGACACAGAGATCCTACTCTTACTTATCTTGTGATCTTAATACTGGAATAGTAAATGGAATGTGTTAAATACATAGGGTGAGATATTCCTTCCAGCCCAGGGCAAGAGAAATGCAATTAAGAGATCCAGAGCAGGAGAAATTACTACTAGCTTGTGGAAGGTTATTTTCTTTGTGTACCTATGGTGGCTCTTAGTGATCAAGGATTTATTTGTGCTCCCAAACATTTATTTAATACTTTTTGTGTCTGTTTTTACCCCCTTCCAATATTTTGAAGATCAATTATCTTTAGACTACATATATAATAGTCAAATACATAATAGTAATGCTAATTATTATTGTTGTTCCTATTATAATTATTTTCTCTTCTCTTGAATGTGCTTTTTAAAAGGGTGATAGTTCTGTAGCCATATCTGCATCTTCTTTCAGTACCTTGGCATGCAATTTGCCAAGGGTAGTGATCACTTTGTGATGTACATTGTGCTTTGAAATTAGGTTATGATTAGAGCCCACTGGATGATTTGACTTCTTTGAAAAATGGTCACTTGGAGCTTCCTGACTTAATCCTAGGAGCAAGGGTATGGTAGAGCATAAAGGATTTATATGGCTGTTTGTATAACATTACATATAATGATTATGTATAATTATATAGAGAGTTACATAGTGATTTAAGCTTTGCAAGGTGCTTTACAAATATTTTGTTTTATGCTCACTTGTCTTTATTTTTACAGATGAGGCACAGAGAGGTTACAATAGCTTTCTCAATAACGGGCAAACTAGTGTCTGAGGGCAGATTTGAACTCCAGTCTTCTTAACTATAATACTCTGTTCACTCTATTAGCAAGTATCCATACTTTCCATCTGACCCAGGAATGTAAGCACAAATTCTGTATGG
This sequence comes from Gymnobelideus leadbeateri, assembly GCA_011680675.1. Classification (NCBI taxonomy): domain Eukaryota; kingdom Metazoa; phylum Chordata; class Mammalia; order Diprotodontia; family Petauridae; genus Gymnobelideus; species Gymnobelideus leadbeateri. The sequence goes on from WOXC01004131.1 coordinate 176,979, forward strand.
AAAGCTAGGTTTGACTGCAGTGGACTTCAGACCGAGGAGAAAGGCTGTTTTGTTGCCTTTGCTCTGAAATTTTGAAGTAGTACCAGCAGATGTTCTCTACACAGGGAGAGGCTTTGAGGTCTAGGAATGGAGTTTTAAAAAATGAATATTTAAACAGGGCTCCCTTAGCATCTCTTTAACAAAGATGTGGGTTGTCATTGTTTCCAGAATTAATATTTGATACTATAGATCTTCCTTCTTGATTCTGATGAAATCTCAGCAGGGTTGGTTAGGGGATCACACCTAGAGCTCTGAGATAGGAAGAGGGAAAAAAGTTTATTTTTAAATAAAAATCTTTTTTGCTTTTATATAATAGTCATTTCTGCAGATACATCCCCCTTCCCAGATCGAACTCTCCCTTGTAATAAGAAAAAAAAATTAAACAAAACCTAACTTGGGAACTGTGTCCAACACTCTGCCCTAGTGGTCTTCCACCTCTCTGCCATTCGTTATCTGTTCTGGACCTGTTAATGACTTTTCAGTAAAGAATTCAGTTTCTTTTTAATGATCTTTTCATTTATACCCTTGTAATCACTATGTAAGTTGCAGTTTTGGTTCTGTGTGTTTTTACTAAATTGGTTCATGTAAATCTTCCCTTGTTTCTCTGGGTTCCATTGCTGTTTATACAAGATGAGGTCAGTGATTTTCTGCTTTTTGTCCCTGTCTACTTTGTTCATCTAGCTGTTTTTTTTTTTAATCCTAATACAGAGAAGTCTGGGCTCCTGCTCAGTGTATTTCAACACCATGCCTAACTGCTTGCCAAGCCTAGCCTAAGTTGAGAGGGTAGATTTCTAGAAAACTGTAGTTGGATATGCTTGTTGGGATGGGACTAGATAGAGATGGGATTGGCCCTTTAAGAAATTCATACCCTGGATTAAGCCTGAGTTTCCTACTGCCCTCTCTCTCCCATAAGCTGAACAGAATCGTGACATCTTGTCAAGGATTCCAAGGTGAAGGAATCAGCTGAGGCAGGAGCCCAGAATCCCAGGAACAAACTGAAAGTAGAGTCTTTGCTAGTCGGCTATGTTAGCAAAACTCTTCCCTGCTTAATGGGGATGCTTGTTAAGAAGGATTAACTAGAAAGAAAATGAGAAAATGCATTCTTGAAAAAGCTTGTACCAAAGCTGTAGGTTTTGTTTCTTAAGGGAAGGTGAAGGAGGGGCAAAGATGGGGAAAAGCAAGGGTGTGTGTGTTTGTGTGTGTGTGTGTGTCCCTAAAATCTTGATGATTGATTCCCCAGCATTAATGATTTTCCTCCATAGATCATTATGTGTGTATGTATGTGTGTATACACACACATATATTTGTATATGTATATACACATATAAATAATCACTTCAGTGAGATACCACCTTCAGACCTTTGTCTCATTCTGAACTGAGTGGTAGGTTTGTGTGATTTTCCCCCCTCTGTTTACAGGAGAATCCCCCAAAATAGTCAGCAAATTGACTGCCTCAGACCACAAGAATCTCCACAAATAGGATAACTGCTTTGGAGGGAGCAGAGGGTTCATCCTCCTGTTGCTCTGGGGATAGGGTGGGGTGAGAATATGAACTGATTTATTTTAAGGAGCCCAGGACTCTGGAGCAGCAGGATTTACTTTAGAAGCCCATCTCTTACCAAAAAAAAAAAAAAAAAGCCTAGCCTCCCCCCACCCGCCCAGCAAAACCCTTAAACCTCACTACTACCACCTTATTATTGCCGTCATTTATTTAAAGAGTCATTGGCTTCAGGTTAGCAAGTTTCCTGTTGCTTTATGTAGCATGTTATATGAAAGGTGCAGCTCTGGAAGGTATTTTGTTTAACAAAGTGGAAATTGGGTTGGTTTACTGAAAACTTTGTGACACTTAGAAAGGCAGCAGGCAGAAACTTCTGGGTATAGGATCTTCCCTCAGTGAGTTTCTTTATTATTTCTATTTTTATTCATTCATTCCTCTATCCATCCATCTGTCTATCACCCATCTGTATATCATCTATCTATTTTCTATCTATCTATCTATCTATCTATCTATCTATCTATCTATCTATCCTTCCGTCCATCCATCCATCTATCTATCTATCTATCTGCCATCATAATCATCATCATCTACCTATATATCCATCCATCTGTCTAGATATCTATGTAGATATCTCTCTAGTTAAATCATCTATCAATATTCAGGTTAAGCATTGACATCTGTGTTAGGAGCTAACAGGAAGCCTAAGTACTGGATTTTGAGTCAGAAGTTGTTGTTGTTCAGACATGTCTGACTCTTTGTGACCCCATTTGGAGTTTTCTTGGTGAAAATACTGAAGTGGTTTTTGCCATTTCTTTCTCCAACTCATTTTACAGATGAGGAAACTGAGGCAAACAGGGTTAAGTGATTTGCCCAGGGTCATACAGCCTCATAAGTGTCTGAGGCCAGATTTGAAATGGGGTAGATGAGTCTTCCTGACTCCAGGTCTGGCATTCTAGCTACTACACCACCTAACTGTCCTTTGAGTCAGAGGACATAGATTTTAATTCCATCTCTACTACTTCACATTACCTGTGTGACCATGGGCAAGTTACCACCCCTTGGTGGGACTCAGTTATCTTATCTGTAAAATGAGGGAATTGCCAAGAGTTTCTTAACCTAGGTATAGTGAACTTTAAAAATAGATATACTTTGATAACTGTATTTCAGAATGACAACTTTTTATAAACTTAGGTATTTTTCATTTTAAAAACATTATTTTGGGAAGGGATTTGCAGTCTTCATCAGTTTACCCACAGGGCCCATGTCACAAAAGAGGTATGAAGTCACCCTATCAGTAAGCTATTAAGTGCTCCCTGTGTGCCATGCACTGTGTCAAGGACCCCTAATAGACAATCTCTGAGGTCTCTCCCAGCTCTAAAGCTGGGATCCTGAAATGATGTCTTCCAGGCTTTCTGTCATCCTCACTTATCAGTTCAATGATTTATAGCCAGATGTACCATTTTTATGCAGTAATAGCTTCAGAGGTTTTTGGTTTGTTTCTTTTTTCAGTTTGGGGGCAGTTTAGAGTCACTGGACACACTAAATACAGAAATGATGGGAAAAAATGGGAAGGAACATAAATAGTAGATCAGAAAGAGGAGGGCACAGCTGTTGGGATGGTATGACAGGCTGTGCTGCATTATTTATTTATGAGGGAAAATGTAAGATTTTGTCAAAGTTCAGCCTTTTCCTGAAGATGCTAGTTTGGGCTCCATCAGTCTTTGCTCTCCTAAGTCCCCCTGGGTTCCACAGCATAGTACTTCAAGTGCAGAAATGTCCTCCACTCACTCATATTATAATAGATCAGTCCAACCCCTTAATTTTGCAAATAAGAAAACTGAGGTGACTTGCCTGGGGTACACAAAGGTAGGAAGGAGCAGAGATAGGATTTGAACTCAGGTCTGACTCTGAAGCCAGTTGATTTCCTATTGTACAAGGAAGAGAGGAAGGAGACAGATTAAGCACCTACTACGTGCACTGTACTATTACAAATATTATCTCATTTGATTCTACAACCCCGAGAGGTAGGTGCTATTATAATCCCATTTTACAGATGAGAACATCAAGGCAAATAGAGGCTAAATGACTTGCCCAGGGTCACACAGATAGTAAGTGTCTGAAATTAGATTTGAACCCCTGACCCCAGGCTCTGCAGTCTATCCACTGCCTTTCCTTTTGGTCTGTTGATTCAGATATAGCTGAGAGAACTTCTTTTGGACCTAGGAGATTTTCTAGAATTGGTTCTAGAAAGCCTCATGTCTCACTAGCCACTTGAGGCCAGACCTCAGTTCTTATCCCCTCCTGGCATCAGCCTCATAGAATGTGTGTGTGTGTGTGTGTGTGTGTGTGTGTGTGTGTGTGTGTGTGTGTGTGTAGGAGGGCTGGCTGGAAAAAGACAGTTGGGTGCTGATTTATATATTTGGCTTAGTGCATATCTGTGCTTGGTGTTAGGAAGACCTGGGTTTGAATTAAGACACAAGCTATGTGACTGCTGGGCAAGGCATTTAATCTCTATCTGCCTCAGTTTCCTCATCTGCAAAATGAGAGTGTTGAACTTGGTGATCTGAGATCTATGAACTTTGACATTTGCCTTCTTTCCCAAAAGGAGATAGGCAGTTGTTTTTTTTTTCTTCCAAATTTTAATATTTGTTTATTAAAAACTGAGCTCTGAATTTTCTCCTGCTCTAATATAGCTTAAGATGACATTCTCCAGCTGGCCCATGTCTAGAGGGCTGGGGTGAGTGGGAAGAGAGAGGGTTAATGTTTTTTTCAAGAACCTGCCAAATAGGGTGTGCTGTCTTGCTCTTGCCTGATTTAACAGGGTTATCAGCGCCTGGGCGGATATTGTCTGGCCAAGGCAAGCGTGAAGATCTGAGGATCCACAGTTTGTCAGGGGTCTGGACGCCAGGGGAATGTTGAAGATGGGGGTGGAGGGGAATCCTGAATGTCTGTGACAAACTGTGAGTGCAAGGAAGCTCTGTTGGGCGATTAGTGAGCCCAGGCCTTCCTGAGCAGAGAGCTGACTGCTAATTGGGTTTGTTCTTCCTAACGTGTCAGATGGTGGCTCCCTGATGGCCCCAGGCACCTCTGTGAGATGCTCTGGCAATCTCATCTCCTCCCCTTTTTTCCTTCTCGGTCTATTCTTCTTCCCTCTAACAATATCATTATTATCCAGTCATCAAAAAAATTCATCCACCTCTTTGGGGACATTCACTCCTTGGATGGACTCTGTCCATTGATCTTTGAGTCCCTGGTTCCTAACACAATGCTGTGCATTTAGTAGATGCATTTAGTCATTTAGTAAATGATAATTGAGTTTGGATTTGATAAAGCATGGATGTAGCATAGGGACAGGTAGGAGGCATGGTGGAATCCTGAGTTCACATCCTGCCTCAGACACTGTGTGATCCTGGGTAAGTCAGGTAACGTCTCTCAGCCTCAGTGTCTTTATCCATAATATAAGGGGGAGGTTGGACTCTAGCCTCTCAAGCCCCTTCCAGCTCTAAGCTGTGATTTTTGCAGAATTTGACTCTTCCAGAAGTACCCAGATAAGATAGTTCTGGTCAGGGCCTGGCAGACTAAACTCTATAGACACTGATGGAAAACACCACTTCCAAAGCACAGTCTTATGTTATTTGCTGGGTGTCCCATTCTTAACTAGAGCCCCAAGCCCTGGAGAAGTCGTTTGGTTGACAGGCCCACTTAGAAATCTTGGTCAATATCCACCCCCCGATTTTAGCCCGTTGTAATTTTCTGTCCAGAACTTCTGTTCACTCTGGATCTGAAAAGAAAGACCACACACTGTTCTCTTAACTCTGGGCCCAGAATGTCCTGTGATTTCTACATTTTCTTTTTAAGTGTCTCTGAAAAGGGAGCAGCGAAGAATGGGAACAGCTTTTCCTTTCACTCCTGATTTCATTATTGGAATTATAAACTCAAAGGGGCTGAGGGCTTCCTCTTGCCTCCTAAAGTTTACCAGGGGAACTTGAACCTGGGTCTCCTTAACTGGACCAGACAAAAACTTTCTAAGAGGATAATCTCGTCTCATAGTACACCATACAAGGGGAGGTCGGAACACTGTCTATTTTATTGAACGTGTTCCAACAGACAGTCAACATTGGTGCCTACGTAGCTCAGGCTAGAGGATGTTCAAAGCACCATAGCTTTAGAGCTGAAATGACAGGGAGAAATCATCTTGTCCACTTCCTCATTTAACATATGGACAAATTGAAACCTAGAGAGACCCTTGCCCATGGTCTCGTAAGTAGTAAATAACAGCCAGGATTCTTTCCACCACTGTGGCCAATGAATCTATCTGCAGCTGCATCAGAACCAGATCACAATATTGACCAACAGAGGAATACTCCTCTATTGATGGATGCCCAGGAACATAGTACTTAGAACGCTGGGCCTGGATTCAGGAACCTTGAGTTCAAATCAAACCTGTTGGCTGTATGACCCAAGACAGGTCACTTAACTTCTATTTGCCTTAGTTTCCTCATCTGGAAAATGAGGATCATAATAGCACCAGCCTCCTTGGATTATTGTGAGCATCAAATGACATAATATTTGTAAAAAAAAAAGCATTTAGTATAGTGCTTGGTTCATAGCAGGCATCCTATAAATGCTTATTATCCCCTTGCCCCCATTAGTTAGCTGGAACTGATCGCTAACAGGTCTCATGTAGATATTATGAGAATCCTGCTGACTGTGTCAGGCACAGATCTCCTTTAGAAACCCTCCCTCACAATCATCTGCAGTTATTTAAATGCAGAAGGATGTTTCTGTGACAAAAGACAGAGTCTGTTTCCCCAGCTGGACCCTGAGCTGCTGGGGCCAAGAATGGGGGATTTGGGTATTGTAGCTGGAACTACAGAGACCAAAAAAGGCACCAGACCCTATTGTTCCCATGCTCAGGCCCATCTTTGGTGTCTGGGTGGTGTTGGCAGTGGGTGAGAGCTGTGCTTTTCATTAAGGATGAGGAACTTTAGTTAGACCCATTGGCTCTGAGGCCACCCTCCACTCACATAATTTACAGTCCTGCAACCCAGGGTCTAAGGAGTTGGCAGCATTCTGCAGTGTTTCTGCCTTCTCTCTCCAAAGTTTATTTTGCTTTGAACTGTACTCAGGCTGAGTGTAAATAGAAAGATGCCCCTTTTTAGGTATATCCTTTCACCTACTTTTCAGATATAATAACCAGAATTACCTTTCATTAGTGAGTCAAGGGGCCCATGAGAGAGTCAAAACTCTACCTGGGGTTTTCTGTCTTTTACATGCAGTCCTAAGGTTGCCCACCTCCATTGACTTTCTGGTGTGGCTCAGGCATATCAGCTAGAAATGAACTTCTTAGCTTTTTTTTAACTTTTGGGGGCATTCCTTTCTGGATGGGGAGCAACCGGCCTGCTCTCTGGAGTTACACTCTGCTCTTTCTGTCCACTCAGCCACCAGAGAAATCCCATAGCCCTTGGCCACTGGTAGGGCCACTTTTGGTACTCTGGCTTGAATTAGTGAAGAGTTTGCTATAGAAGGAGAAATGCATTGTGGATCTTTGTCAAAATTATGGGAAATTACAGATTATATTTAAGAAAGCTGGCTGTGAGAGGCACTTGGTCAATAGTCAATGAATCAAATGGTATTTTTTAGGTGCCAGGCGTTGTGCTGTACCATTTAATGTCTAATGATGCTTGAAGGTTGTTCTTGCTTAAACCAGCCCCCACCCTAACACCTCTGCTTCCCTCTCTCCCCGTACTCGAAATGTCCCTTAAGAACTTTGTGTTTCTGGGACTATGATAAGCCTGAAGGAAAGACGTTGCCTCCACTGAGAATTATTGGGGGTTGGGGCTGTGGGGCAGACCCGATCTAAGAACTTTGTTTTCACAAATGGTACCTGATGAGTTCTGAGATGGATTTTCCAATCTTCCTTACTTCACCTGAAGCCTAGGATGGATCTGTTTTTGGGTCCTCCCACTTTAGTTCTAGACTTGGCACTTTAATCCCGCTCATTACTTGAAGGGGTCCCAAGTCCAGTAACAGTATCTCTGTGAAATGAAGGAATAGAGAGCTAGGAATTTTTCCATTTCCTTTCCTAACTAACCACGACCTGCTTTCCAATCAATACCAGACGTGCTCAGAAATGAAATTGGCCCCACTGGGTGGCTGTGGGATTGGAGCCATTCCTAAGGCTAGACAGAGCCTTACTGCTGTTCAGGGGGGCCACACTATTCCTGAATAGCTTTGCCCTGTGGGTCTTGGTGAATTAGACTGATAAGTAGCTCTGTCCATGGACTGGAGCCTTATCTGCCAGCCTGGATATGACCATTTTCTTTCCTGTAGCAACTTGCTTTGTTAATCTTTGGTTAGTTTCTGCAATAATGTCTTTATTTGGGGTGTCTTTTTTCCCCTCCCAGCTCATCCTCCCCCTTCTACTTTCCCCTTTCAGCAGTTCTCCTACAAAGGACAGCTTCCTCTTGCTGCTCCCCTATTTCAATTTCAGGAAGAAGGGCTACCCTTTATGCTATGCATCATCTCTTGGGGCCTCCCAGATAACAACAACAACAACAAAAACAGTATTGTGGTTTTTTAAAAATAAAATTGCACATGCCAAAAGACCCTTTGGAGTAAATATGATAGTCTCTTGTGCCTCTGAAAGAACTATTCATACAGAGCCTTCTTCCCTCAGTTATCTTCTGGTTTCTATAACCATCCAAACTTTTATAGAAAAAAAAAAGACTGTAGGATTCATTATTCTGCCTCAAATATGTCATATCCAGGATTATAAGATTTAGAGTTTGGTGCTGTCTTGGTGTTTATCTATTTCAACTCTCTTATTTTATAGGTTCTGAGTCATTGATCTAGAGCTGGTAGAGGCCTCAGAGTTTAATTAATCCTGCCCCCTCATTTCACAGATGGAGAAACTGAGGCCTGGGTTGGAGGGGTGGGGGTGGGGATCCAAGTGACTTGTCCAAGGTCACACAAGTAGTAAATGCCAGAAGCAAGATTTGAAACAAGGGGGCTAATGAATGCTTATTCCACCATATCACGCTGATATTAAGTGATTTTGCTAAGTATTGCTAGCCGAGACTTGAATAAAAAATTTTTGACTCCAGACTCTAGTTCTATTAAAACTCTCCTATACAGGAACAGGTAAGTGGAGCAGTGGATAGAACACTGGACTCAGGAGGACCTGAGTTCAAATGTGGACTCAGACATTAACTGTGTGACCCTGGACAAGTCACTCAACCCCAATTACCTCCACCAAAGAAAAAAGAAAGAAAGAAATTCTCCTATAGTATCTTTAGAATATTTCCATGTCCTCCCTCTCCCCCATTAGCCAGCAAATAAGTAGATGAATGAATAATTGTCTAAGGCAGTTACTATATTCATCCTTTAAAAAATGTACTAAAAATGTACGGTCATGTTGAGAGGAAGAGTCGTAGAGTAGATGGAGCAGTAAACTAGGAATTAAGAGGCTCTAGTCCTGGCTATATCTCTCATTAATTCTTTGATCATTTCTTGTAAGATGTTTGACCTTTCTGTTCCTCAGTTTCTTTGTCTGAAGAGATAAAATATGTAGGTGTTGAGGCGGCTAGGTGGTACAGTAAATAGAGCACCGGCCCTGGAGTCAGGAGGACCTGAGTTCAAATCTGCCCTCAGACACTTAACACTTACTAGCCATGTGACCTTGGGCAAGTCACTTAACCGCGATTGCCCCACCTTCCCCCCCTCCAAAAAAAAAAAAAGCAAAAAAAATGTAGGTGGTGCAGAAGCTAGAGTGTATTCAGAGTCAGGAAGACTTGAGTTTGAATCCTGCCTCAGACAGTTAACTAGCTTTGAGACCCTGGGCAAGTCACTTAAACACTGTTTGCTTCAGTTTTCCCATTTGCAAAGCAGGAATAATAATTGTATAAATGGGAAAACTGAAGTAAACACACACATACACACACACACAGAGTTTGTTGTGAGGACCAGATGAGAATGTATGAAAGGTAATTTGCAAACTTTAAAAGTGATATATATATATATATATGCTAGCTACTATTACTATTATAATAGCTACCCTACCTCCCTCTTAGTTTTGTGACATTATAGATGGGAAACTCTTTTAGAAAGAGGACAAACTTTTACTATCATTCCTATCAAATAGTATTTATGAAGTTACTTCCTCACCCGCATCCTCCAATATATGAGAATAAGATTTTCTGTCCCAAGAGCTGGAGCTCCCAACAGACTTGTGCAGAGGATGAGTCTGGTGCCTGGTTTATGTCCAGTTCACCCATAGGAGCCCTCTTACTCTCCCCTCTGCCTGGTGGAAAGCTCAGTGTTCCTGCTCCCTGAAGCTCTTTTCCTGACAGGATGCATGTGTGCAGGGGGGGAGGTCCCTCCTCCCCAGGCCTTTAGAAGAGACACCCAGCCAGCCCCCAGATGCAGACTTCTCCTGTAAACTCTCTTTCCGTTGATGGGGATGTTTTGTGTCAGCTAAGCCCTGCCAAAATCTTCTTGGTTGCAGACGTGGAGTTTGGGTGAATTTTAGGTGTTAATTCTACTTCTTCAACTGGGATGAAACTGTGTGTGTGTGTTCCTTGTTGACCACTCCCATGTTTCCATTCTTTGCTCCTTTCTCATGGATTTTCTTCCCAACATCTATATTTCAAGATGAAGGTGGGAAGTCAGGGAGAAGGAGAAAATTATGGTTTGGTGAATTGGGTGTGGAGCACCAGGTCCACACAGACTTAAAGGAACCTTACTATAAGATTTAGAGCTTGCAGAAACCTTAGAGACCATAGGTTTGTGGATTTCGAACTAGCTGGCAGAGTTCCCCAAAACCATCTAATCTGACCCCTCATTCATTTTACAGATGAGGAAACTGAGGCCCAGGCAAGTTAAGGAATAATCACAATCATAATCATCATCTTAACAACATATTTACATAGTGATTTAAGCTTTATAAAGTACCAACTTAGGGACAGAGCATGTTTGAGCACATTTGCTCTTTGGGTCCAAAATTCCCCTGAAATCCAGCCAACTGAGACTTTGTGGTCCAAGCTGGCTTTGACAGAATGTGCTGGAAATCTGATGTGATTTCCATGTGCTCAATCACTGTGCATGTGTTACCATAAATTAACACTCCTTCCTCCATGCTAGTAATTATCAGGCTTTCTTAATATTCTTCCTTGCACCTTCATTTTATTTAATTTCTTACATATAGTGAAGCACAAGGGAGAACAAGGTGAAAACTTTTAAGTGGCTTTGAGTTTACAAAAATCTTTGTGGTCAGGCTAGCTTTCCCTTAGCCTGGCTCTCAGTAGCTTATGGGCCTTTAGCTCCTTGCCTTTCTTCAGATGTGGATAAGATGAATTTTAAAAAGGGAGTCTTACTTCTTGACCAAGGTCACAATGATAGGGTTAAGGATAGGACCTGTGGCACTTTGACCTCTCCCCTGAGGGCTCAGGTAGAACCAGTAAGTAGCCTTTTCTTAAATGGGGCTTTTATTTTGAAGTATACAGGATGGGTAGGGGAGTCTCATGGAACTTTAGAGCTAGAAGGAATATGAGGGAGGGAACCTGTGGCCCACAGAGTTTGGGGACTAATCATACAAATTTCTTTGTTTCATGCTTCCACCTAGCAGTGTTTCCACCCTGGGAAACACTGGGATTTGCCTAGTGCCTATGGCTCTAGATAGATAGATAGATAAACAGACAAATGGATGAATGAAAAAGGTCTTTCAGGATCCATGTAAGCACTCAGGTTAATAAGATTAAATGGAAGACAGGATTTTATCTTAAACCAACAAAAAAATTCAGGAAAGATTCACATACCAAGTCCATAAACCACTATAACAGGCAGCTCCTCCCTTCCTGGTAGATCTCTGCCCAGGTACCTTTATAGCCCTCCATATTTATTGTACTACCCTAGGTATCCCCCCCCACTTTATTTTTGGCTTTTTTGGAGGGGAAAAGCAGGGCAATTGGGGTTAAGTGACTTGCCCAAGGTCACATGGCTAGTAAGTGTTAGGTGTCTGAGGTCGGATTTGAACTCAGGTCCTCCTGACTCCAGGGCCGGTGCTCTATTCACTGTGCCACCTAGTTGCCGCACACACTTCCCATTCGTTAGACAGTCAAGCAGTCACCCCTCTCTGGTGGGTTTCTATTTTTCTAGGGACCTATACAGTTCTACAGACTTACAGTACTACCCTGTGTCTCCATGTGTTCCCCCTCCAATACCATCATCTTATTCCCAGCAAAGGCAAAGAGTTAAGAGTTGTTGAAACTGGGTAGTCCACATGACTAGTGAGAGTTGAGACCCAGGTTTGTCCCTTGCTGTGGTCCTGTGCATCATTGGCTCCTCATTTCTGACTCTGGAAGTTCTCAGATTAATCCAGGTCCATGGTCTAAGAATGACTTTGCTTGGTTTAAAAACTTCTCGGTTTCTCTTTGCCTCTATTTGGTGTGGTTTCCTTCTCTCTTAGGGTTCCTGGAGGATCCTGGAAACTTGCCTCTAAGTAACATGTCTCTATGTTTAGGTAGCTCTTCTGTGTATCTGGGGCATCTCTCTTCCCACTCTTTAGATTCTGTGGTCTATGTGTAGCTCTCTGTTAAAAGCCAAGCCCAAGGATGTATATAGCTTAAGTGTATGAACTGTTCCTGCCACCATTATGGCATTAAAACATCAACTAGATTGCAGAATGAAGTGACTTTACACCTTGCTAAAAAATGGAGTTTTTACTGAAAATTTCACCTCTTCTCAGTAAATAGCAGAGGAAGGAGGAACTCTTGCTGTGTTATACTTGGATATGCTCATTAAATTAATTATCTAGTCTAGCCACCCATGTTAGAGACAAAGAAACCAAGGTCCAGAGTAGTAAAGGCCAGTGCTTCTAATGATTGGGAAATGGGGGTGGGGAAGAGTGGGGAAGCTGGAGCTGGAGGAGGAACCTCCTTGCTTTCTGTTGATTTTTTCATTCTCAGTTTATCAGATTTAAATGAAAAGAATGGGGAAGCAATTTCCGTGAGTTGGAATTCCCCCTTTTTTTCCTGATGTGCCCTCCTGACCCACTTTGGGTACTTCCTGGATTCCTAATTGGAACCTGGTTTCCATTAGTTCTGCTCATTTTACCTTAGTCAATTTCCCAAGATACTCTCTAGAGTTTTCCCCTTGGGATACCCTATAGCATTTCCCCCATCTGTACATGAACTCTTAGACCTTGCCTACAAGCTCCTATAGACAGAGTCGTACATATGACCATTTCCCAGAAATCAATTTTTCCATGCCATTCAAAGGCAGTGCTTTGAACTTCCTTTTAAAAATTGCTTTATTTATTTCATTAAATATTTCCCAATTATATTATTTTCTAACATTTATTTTTGAAAATTTCGAGTTCCAAATCCTCTCCCTCCATTCTTCCCATCCCTCTCCTACCTATTAAGAAGTCAAGCAATAGGATATCAATAATACATTTACAGTCATACAAAGCATATTTCCACATTAGCCATGTTGCAAAAGAAAACATGCAAAAAATAAAAGCAAGAAAAAATTTTTTAAAGTTTTAAAAAGTATGCTTCGGTCTACCCTCAGAGTTCTCTCTCTGGAGGTAGATAGCATTTTTCATCACAGGTCCTTTGATATCCTGACAATATTGGTGTTACTGTGTACAGTGTTTTCCTGGCTGTGCTCACTTGACTCTTCATCAATTCATGTAAGTCTTCCAAGGTTTTTTTGAAGCCATCCTTCTCATCATTCCTTATAGCACAATAGTATTCCATCACAATCACAAACCACAGTTGAACCTCTTGTTCAAGATAAAGGGACAGATGTAGATAAAATCTGATATGTTCTTTCCGATCTAGGGGTGAAATAGCTTGGGGGTAAAGCTTTTACTTTATTTCTAGAAGAATCTTGGGAGCTAGTAGAAGGTCATTTTTTTCCTTCAAACACATACACAAAAATACACATACAGGTATACACACATTTCTGCCCTGGGCTGGAATAAGGAAAGCAGTAGCTGAAGAAGTCACCAAAGGCATATGGCAGTAAAGGAATCCTAAGTTTCTTTTCCTCTCCTCTCCTCATTATGTAGGCTTTCTTTAGACTTCCTCAGCATTAAGTGACCATGAACTCATGGACAGAATGGTAGAATCCTATTATCCTGAGTTGGAAGGGACCCCAGGGCTTAGCAAATCTCAGCTTTGTTGAAAGAATGAATCCCATAGGCAGCATGCCTTGTCTTCAGGTCTCTAGGGATGGGGAACTTACAACTCCCCAAAGTAGCCAGCCCTTTCTATTTTCGAACAACTCTAATTGTTAGGAAGTTTTCCATTATGTTGAGCTGAAATCTGCTTCCCTGTAACTCCCATAACATAACTATGAAATAAACAGAAGTCCCTACAGGACTTTTCCTGTTCTCAGGAAACATGGATGGCTTGCTAAATATTACTAGATTTTCCCAAATCTCCTGGAGCAATTACACAATCATTCCCTGCCCTTGAGATTGAATGATGGCAATGTGATCGAGAAGCCAGGAGTGGTCCAGCTGTGTGATACAAAAGGAGGAGCTTGTATAAGAACACAGGATGTCTTGTGTTAGACAGAAAGTGAGAGTGGGAAGGGAAGGGAGAGTGGGATAGTGGAAGAGTGGGAGAGTGGGAGGCACTCTTCCCTGCTTCCATCCAAACCTGTACATGCTCCTTCTGTGGTTTCACATGAAGTAGCTTAGAGCTTGTATGTGCCCTTGAGTGCATCCTGTTTGGAAAAGTAAGACTCATTATGCCAGGGGTGGGGTAGGGAAATAATAGGGAAGATGATACCTTATGAAAGTGCTTTGCATCTTCCCTCATGTAGGCCGTACACAACAGGTGATGAATGCCTAGGCTGCCCCTTCATTTTAGGTAAGCCAACTTTAATTTATTGGCCTAAATCCAGCATTTTGGTTCATGAGGAAAGAATTAGTAAGTATCACTGGGTGGAAACTAGAAGAAGGCAGGCCTCAGCTCAGTGTAAAGAAAGCTTCTTAACAGAAATATACAAAAATGGGGTGACCTTTTCTAGGTTCCCATCATTCAAAGTATTTTAGCCGCAAATGGATGACCATTTGGGTAAGTCATTTTATCTCTTGATATCTCAGTTTCCTCATCAGTAAAATTAGGTGGTTGGTTTGGTAAGTGGATTAACTCTTATAGGCCTCAGTGTCTTCATCTCTAAAATTAGGAGGCTGGTCTAGACCAGAGGGGTCAAATGTGTAACTGGGAAAAAGTTAACAAAATAAAAATACAATAAACATTAGAAATGTTAATTTGTGTTTTTTAAAGTCCCTAGGTTTTCCTATGTGAATTTAATACCACTGTTCTAGATGACCTACAAGGTCATTTTCATCTCTAAAGCTGTAATAAGACCATTCCCTTGGTAGAGAAGTGAAAACTATGGGTGCAGAATGCTATATACAATATCAGATGGGGTTTAACAGTTCAGCTTAACTCTTTTTCTTTGTTACAAGGAAGAGTTCAGTTCTGAGACTTGAGGGAAGCTATATTCAAAAATAATTTTGAGATTAAAAATAAAAAGCATTAAAAAAACTTATTTTAGGAAGATTCAACTAAAAAAAAGAAATCAGAGGAAACAGATTAAGAATTGATGTTTCATTAAATCCTGAACTCTGCCAAATCCTGGGATTTTAGCAGTTTCTCACAATTTTCCAGGGTGAATACAATTTACTTAAAATGTCAACAAAAATACTTTACCAATAAAATTTTCTTGTTTCCTGCAAAAAATAATGAAGTAGTTGGATTGGATGATTTCTAAGGGCCCTTCTGGTTTTATGTTCTATGGTCTTATGAACTTGTTGGAAGATCTTCTGATATCCTAACAATTTCTACTCCTTTTATGAGTTTATCGTATTCTATATTTGTATTACCTGCATTTATAAATACTTGAATACTGTCTTATCTCCTCCATGAGATTACAGACTTCTTATGGGCAAGGAACAGGTTTAATTTAGCCATGTAACCCCCCCAAAGTGGTTGGTTCTATTGGATCTATATCCCTAAAGGGAAACAGTGGCACAGTGGATAAAGAGTTGAATCTGGAGTCAGGCAGACCTGAGTTCAAATCGAGCCTCTATGGGACCTTAGGCAAGTCACTTAACCTCTGTTTGCCTCAGTTCCCTCATCTATAAAATGGAGATACTAATGGTACCTATCTCCTGGGCTTATCAAATGAGATAGTATTTGTAAAGCAGTTAGTGTAGTCCACAGAATAGAGTAAGTGCTGTGCAAATGTTAGCTGTTATTGTTAGCTAAAGGGATGAAGTCCAAGTTCATAAGCATGATAGCAGATCCTGGAATCATAAATCGAGAACTGAAAGGGTCCTCCTCAAAGACCCTCTGGTCCAGTGCTACACATCTACAGATTAGGAAACTGGAAGAGGGGAAGGTTCAAACCATGACCAGAAAGAGTGAGCAGAATGCTCCATATCAGGGCTGTGCAAGAGATCACTCACTGGCTTAAACAAGTCCAGAAGGCTGGGCAGGATTTAGGAAAGAGGGCTGTCAGAACTGAGGGAGGAAAAGGAAATCAGAGTCAAAGCTGGGAGGGAGGACAGGCCATCCTCAAGGAACAGGTTCCCGTGGGAAAAGAAGCACAAGACTTATTCAGAAGCATCAGTCCCTGCCCTCAAGGAGCTTACATTCTATGGAGAAGTGAGGAGACAGAGTGTGTGTGTGTGTGTGTGTGTGTGTGTGTGTGTGTGTGTGTATAGAATACAAATTAAATGCAGCTTAATTCTGGGAGGGGGCAGAGCATCTGGGGAGATCAGGGAAGGAGGCATTTGGGCGGAGCTTTGAAGTCAGATAGGCCCACAAAAGAGACAAGGTCAGAGGAGGGTGTGTTCTAGGCATGGGCAACAGCCCGTGCAAATGCATGGAGATGGGAGATAGCATTTCATGGGTGAGGAGCTCCATAGAGTACGTGGAGGGGACTAATGTATAATAAGGGAAAGGGACGTTGGAGCCAGACTGTGAATGCCAAACAGGGCAGTTTGTGTTTAATCTTCAAGGTAAGAGAGTAACTAAATTTTATTGAGCTGAGAGTTGAGTTTATTGAGTTTGAGTGGTCATTATTCACAGTAAGGACTTAATATTTATTGAATGAGTAAATGCTGCTGGAATAGTAGTTAATAATAGTAGCTGGCATTTATATAGTGCTTTAAGATTTGCAAATCACTTTATATGTTACTTGATCCTCACAACAAACCTCTGAGGGAAGTGTTGCCTCCCTCCCCCTCCATTTTTCAGATGAGGAAATTGAGGCAGAGAGAAGTTGGGTCATTTTACTCAGTGTTACAATGCTACTAAGTGTTTGAGGCAGGATTTGAACTCAGGTCTTCCTGACTTAGCCTAGCACTCTATCCCCTGTGCTGCCTAGTTGCTGGGTACAGCAATATAGGCACTTTTTACTAGGGGAAAGGAGAGACTTTTTTTTTTACCCCCAGAAAGTTGGAAAGGGCCTTCTGCAGGTGCTAGGGGGATGGTACCTTCCTGCCCACTAACTTCCCTTTTGTTCTAGGGCTAGACATTTAAATGTTTATGCAGAAAGGATAAACAGCAGATCCAAATCTGGGCCAGGCAAAACAAATGCAAATGTTGCTTATTAAAAATGCAAATGTGGTTTATAAAAAATCATACTTAATTTTAAAATCAAACCCTTTACATTGAATCTAATGGAAGCTTTCCCCTGCTTTCCTTTCCTCTGACTAGCTATGCCTTTTAAAAGACAGGAAGGGAAGGTCCATTTCTTTGTACTTATGAACTTGGTGGGGAATTGCTCTTGAAGAAGAGTAAAGGAAAACCTGTGATGCAGTGTGCCTCATAGTTGGATAGGGCTGGAATTACACCTTCACTTGCTAGGGACCAGTAGCAATTTTTACTATCTTAGATTTAAAGCTAGGACAGCCACTCGAGGTCTTCTAGTTCATACTTTCACCTTATAGACGAGGAAACCTGCCCTAGAGAAGTGAAATGATTTATCCAAGACTACATAGGCAGAGTAGGGATATGAACTCAGTTCTTTTGACTCCAAATCCATTTCCACTGCATCAGGTTGATTTCATCGGACCACCTGAAATACTCTCTGGGTGGAGTAGTTCATAGGATCCAGAGCATGAGAGGGGACCTTGGGTTCCAACATCCCCTCAGTTTAGAGATGATGAGACTGAGTCCCAGAGAGGGGAAGTCACACAGTTAGTAAGGGGGCAGAGCCAAGATTCAAACCCATGTTCTCTGACCTCACATCCAATACTCTCTAATATATTCTCTGGTCTGACTGCTTATTTGACAAATTAAGAATCCGCAGACTAGCAAGATTAATTCATTTTTTAAGTGTCACACAGGTAGTGGGTACCTAGTGCCCAGATCTGGCTTAATTTTTCAAAGTTATCACTCCTGAGCTGAAAGCCTGCTTTGGGTGCTTTGGACCCAAGGCGGAGGTGTGCTGGCTGAGTTCAGAGCTCAGAGTGCTTTATTCTTTTGAACATAGGGCCTTCATTTAATAGGTTAACAAGATTTGGGGATTCCCCCTTGAAAAGATAGAAAAGTTCTCCTGGTCTGTTTCTGGCCTGTCGGGAAGGTGTGTGAAAGCCAGTGGAAGATAAGATATCAATGACACTCAGTTCACAGTACATAGGTTGGAATGCTGGAATTACCCAGTTTCCCCACCTCCTATCATGTTTACCCTAGTTACTAGGAAGCTGTCCTCAGTTGGGAAGGCAGATGAATTAGGCACAGCTCCTATGTTTCTAGGGAAAGGCCAACCTCTGCTTGGGGCTGTTTATTGAGATTTGGGATGGCTGAATGAATCTTTTTGGTGAAGGAAGGTGTTTTAAAACTAAAATGTCCAATTGTTCGGGTTTAACAGTGCCCGAGTTGGGTGCCAAATGCCTTGGTTTTTCTGTGACCAGATTTACAGCTGAACCAGTGGAGTGGGGTCTCCAAACAAGGTTTTGGCCCTCTTTTTGCATCCATGTCTATGTTATATTAATTGGTCCCTCAGTGCTGCATCTGGTACATAGTAGGTTCTTAAGTGTCCATTGACTGACTGAATGACTGATGGCTCCTTTTTTTTCTTCCTTTTCTGGGGTATGGGCTTTTCCTTTCCCTTCTCCTTTCCCTTCCTTTCCTACTTCTTTTCCCTCCCTCTCCTCTCCTTTCCTTTCTTCTTTAGGGTGGGTTTTAAAGGTTAAGGAAGAAAGGTGAAACCTTCATCCAACATGTTTCTGGGTCAATTTGCTAAGAAAAAACAGCTACTGATCACAGACTGCTCGATAATCATCTTGTTTTGGTTCGGGTTATGGTGTTGTTAGATGAAGACCTGGAAAAGGGAGTGTGACTTGTTCATTACAGCTTCTTCCACATCTGCCCTCTTTTAATGAAAACTGTCAACCCTGTTAGTCTTTTAAAGAGAGCCCAGATTTTTTTTAATAGGGTTTTCTCACTACTAATAGCTATTATGCTCTCGGATCTCCGGATATCTTGTTTCTTCTGGGAGATCCCCAACCCAGGCCCATGAAATGGTTCTATCTTAGGAGAGGTCAGCAGGGTAACTGACATCTTCTAGTAGCCAGATCACACACAAACTCTGGATGGCACAGTCTTCATGGAATAAAAGAACTGTTTTAAGACTGATTGCTTTAATTTTAGGTGAATACTTGGTTAGTGTTTTAACATTACTGAACGAAAGACGCTCCCCAGAAACTTTTTAAAAGCTAAAAAGCTCCCAGACACAAGTTACAGAATCCAAGTTGATGGCAAAAGCAAAGGACTGAGGGAAATGAAAACAAAGGAAGTGGGAGAGGGAGTAAGAAAAGACTGTAAATGTTAGTAAACTCAACCAATATTTACTGAGCTGCCACTATAGATGTAAAGCATTGGTGATACTGAGATGGGTAATATCATATTCAGGTGGTGCAGTGGATAGAGTACTGGGCTTGGGATCAGGAAGACTCATCTTCATGAGTTCAAATCCAGCCTCAGATACTTTCTAGCTGAGTAGCCCTGGACAAGTCACTTAACACTGTTTGCCTCAGTTTCCTCATCTGTAAAATGAGTTGGAGGAGGGAATGGCAAACCACTTCAGTGTCTGCCAAGAGAATCCTACAAAGGGTCATGAAGAGTTGGGCACAATTGAAAAATGACTCAACAACAACAACAATAAAACATATGATCTGGGGTGGCTAGGTGGCGCAGTGAATAGGGCACTGACCCTGGAGTCAGAGGACCTGAGTTCAAATTTGGCCTCAGATACTTAACACTTACTAGCTGTGTGACCTTGGCCAAGTCACTTAACCCCAATTGCACTGCCTTTCCCCTCCAGAAAGCAACAAAATAAAACATACCGTCATAGATTTCTATATGGAAGGGAGCTTGGAGGTTACCTAATTAAATTCCCCGCACATATACCCTAAAGAAGGGAAATGATTTACCCAAGGTTACACAAAGTTGAACCAAACACCCCTTCATTCTATTGCATCATACTGCCTTAATGACAGATAGAATGGTATAAAGTTCCTGCCTTCAAAGAACTTTTAGTCTAACACAGTGATGTCAAATTCAAATAGAAAAGGGAGGCCATTAAACTATACTTAAGGATCTGTGTGGTGCATATTGACTTAGAAAACTACTAATTAACATTATCTATGTTTTATTTTATTTTTATTTATTTTGTTAAGTATTCCCCAATTATACTTTAATCTAGTTTGGGCCACACTCAGGAGTGTTAACAAGTGTGTTTGACCCCTCTGGTACAGGCATAATCCAAGGGACTCAGAACCAACACCCATGAAACCAGCTTCTCCTCCTAACCTTTCATTTATGATATAGTCACTTTCCCATTCTCCCATTCATCCAATTTCTAAACTATGTGGCCATGTGTGACTATTCCCTTTGCCTCATCCCCCCTCACTCAGTCATTAAGACCTGTAGATTCGCCATACTTTCTCTTGCTCTCCCATTAGTCCTATCCTTCTTCTTCCTGTTGTTTGCTCTCTGACTATTCATTTAGCCTAAGAATAGGAGCCCTGTTATTCCAAAGCCCTCTCTGATCTCAGACTATTGTTTATTGATGGTGTTATTCTGTGATTTCATTGTTATGGGATGCACATTGGGTAAATGTACAACTTATACATAGGCACAAATTTAAAGGAAAGGAAACTATTCCACAGGTTCCATGAGAACTGAGGTTGCTGGTGAGGAAATTCTATCAATGTAGATTGGCAAGCTTAAGATCTAACACCTATGACATTTATTTATCTGTTTATTTAACCTTCCTTGTAGTACTTGATATTTATAGCTCCTAAATTCCACTTGATTAGTCCCTCCCATGACTACTATCTCTTTGCTTCTATGCCAATCTTGTAATCTTTATCAAGGAAATAATGTTAATTTGACTAGGCAGTCTGTCACATACTCCCACAATTATGTGACATTAACTCACTGTTTAACCATGGGCAAATGCCCTAACCTCTTAGCTCTCACAGAGCCTATGGAATAATTTCATTTTCTTTTAATTCATGCCTATGCATAAATTGTACATATCCTCAATGTACATGGAAAAGACTCCATAGTGATTGAACAAGGGGACAGGAGGTAACATGAGGCTTCAGTAAACTGCGAAGGCAAGGTAAGTCTAGAATCATGTCAATTCCAAAGTTCTAGAGACCTGGGACTTTGGAATATCTTAGGCTGAATTAATAGTCAGAGGTCTAAAAAAATTTCAAAAATAGTCAGAGGTCTATAGTTGAATGGAGCCTCAGATGCTTTCTTGTCCAACACTCCCTTTTTACAGATGAAGGAATAGAGGCACAGGGAAGATAAAGTTATTTGCGCAAAGTAGCAAGAAAGGAATCAGGGTCTTTAGTCAGTGTTCCTATCACAGTCTTTGGTGAAGTAACTGTTTCAGGCAAGTGACTGACATCTTTGGTGCTTATATAAAGTCTCATCGCAAAGGTTTTACTGGAATGTTGCAGGTTGGCTTAGATTATTTCCATTTAGGCCAGGGATGATTTAATTAAGAGCCATTTTTAACCCATTGGCTCTGAGAGTGTCTTCTTGTTGTAACTGTATACCTAAGTACCTAATACCATCTAAGTATATAATAGCTACTATACTAAGAGCATAGTAGGCCCTCAGTAAGTGCCTGTTGAATTGAATTTGGTGCCAAGCACAGATACCCATGAACTCTTCAAATGAAGAGGGACTCTATTTTCAGTCAGCATCTTGTAGTGCGGAGGCTCATTGGAAAGGGGCCAAGAAAGCACTGGGTTTTTTGCTCTTTGCTGGGGGCCTTTATGCTGACAAATTTCTGTTCCTCCTCCCCCTTCCCTGTTCCTCCACCCCTTCCTACCCAGGACAAAAAAGCATTAGAGAGCCTTGATCCTCTTTCTAAAATCTGAACAAAAAGGCCAAGTAACTTTAAAGAAATATGAACATTTTTTGCAGAAAACACATTGTTTTCTTGATTAGCACAAGGGGCTACATTAGAACTTTGGCTAGGCATTTTCAAACCCCTGGTTTTTTTGGTCTAGGTAAGTGGTGCCAAGAAATCTCTTTCCAGCGATATCTCCCCTCCTTCTCCCTTCCCTCACCCGAACTCTCTTTTGGCATTTTGACTGCCCACCCCACCAGTGTTCCAAGTGCCCCATAATGGAAAATGTCAGAGCTAAAGCCCACGTCATGGGGCCTCTTAGCAACCAACCACTGCAGCCTAAGGAACAGTTGGACCTGTCAGGCCCATCAGCAGCTGCATCAGCAGGGGAATGGGCTGGTGCATTGTATACTAAATGGACTTGGTTCTCTGCCCCCTCCTCCCACCGAACGTTAAAACCTCAGGGGTCAGGGAGATTTCTTGCTGGTTCTAAGTTGACCACGAGGTAGCAGGGTGATTTAGGGATGGCTCTAGGGTTGCCAATGGTTTCCCTAAACAGAGTAGAAATGCTAGCATTTGACTGAGATGCT
Organism: Gymnobelideus leadbeateri; assembly: GCA_011680675.1. Taxonomy (NCBI): domain Eukaryota; kingdom Metazoa; phylum Chordata; class Mammalia; order Diprotodontia; family Petauridae; genus Gymnobelideus; species Gymnobelideus leadbeateri. The sequence goes on from WOXC01004131.1 coordinate 199,510, forward strand.
AGTATCAATAGAAAAACATTTAGATTCTTCATTGTGACAAAATTTCCTTATTTTTTTCCTTTTTTTCTTTTCATTTGATTTTAACTCTTTCCAGACTGATCTGCACAGGAGCAATGAGAGTTTATGCTTCTCTCAGTATTCATTGTAGTCTTGTTTTTTGCAGGAAAACTAATACATGGAAAGAGAATGTAGTCCATTAATTATAAGGCCCTCCATTCATTTTTTTAAAAAGGCTTCTATACATTCTCTTTGCGGAGAAGAAAAATAGCTTTGGACTAATGTGAGAATAGGTTTAATATGAATGTATATGTAGAGCCTATATCAAATTACATGCCAGCCTGGGTTGGGGGAGGGGAAAGAGGGGGAAAAATTTTGGAACTCAAATTTTGGAAAGCCTTATGAAAATGAATGTTGAAAACTAAAAATATGTATATAAATTTAATAATAATAATAAGAAAGAAAAATAGTTTTGCCCAGATACAGGTTGCCAAATGCTTATTTTTCATTCCAAAAGGAAGTCAGATGTATTTAAATTTGGTTTTGGTAGGGAAAGGAGTAAGAGAAGGAAAACAAAAAAATGGTAACCAGTTAGGTGGTATAGTTGATAGATCTCTGGACCTAGAGTTAGGAAGACCTGTGTTCAAATCCAGCCTCAAATACTTGCTAGCTGTGTGACTGTGGGCAAGTCACTTAACTTCTGTTTGCCCTCAGTTTCTTCAACTGCAAAGTGGAAGTAATAATAGAAACTAGTTCCAAGGGTCGTTGTGAGAATCAAGCGAAATAATATTTGTAAAAAGCACAGTGCTTGGCACAGCTTGTGATTAATAAATGGTTATTCCCATAGGCCTCTTGTGAGGATCAGATGTGATATTTAGAACCATTCTGCCACATGATAGGTGCTATGTAAATGCTTATTCCTCTTATGAGGATCACATGAGATATTTGTAAAGCCTTAGAATGGTGCAAGACACACAGTAGGGGCTCTATAAATGCTTACTCCCTCCCACTTCCCTTCTTCCCTTGCACATCTCTACTCCCTCCCTTCTCCCCCACCTGCCTCGGTGCACTCCCTTTCAAAGGTGGAGAGTAACCATATTGTTTCAGGGGGACTCTCTAGGTGAAGGTGCTTGAGATCTTGGAACTTCTGGAGGTGCTGCTAGCCCGAGGCAAGAATAGGATTGAGCCATGTAGGTGGGGAGGAGTGGAGGCAGAAGGAAAAGTGGGAAAGGTTCCATCCACAGCAGGCAAGTTTTCTTTGGAATTTGTATGAGTTCTTTGCTCCAATGTCACCAAGGTGGCATTTAGGAGAAGATCATAGAGTGAGGGTTTAAAGGTATCTTAGAGGTCACAGAATCTCATCAGTCTGGAGCTAGAGGGTAGGTTCCTTTGAGGGTATAGGCTCATAGGATGGATTCAGAGCTGAGAGTGACCTTTAGAGGTCATCTAGTTCAGGCCCCTCAATTGACAGATAAGGAAACCAGAGTCTTCAAGAGAGGTAGGGTGGTGACAAAATGGGAGGGGCTAAAATGGCCCGATTTCAGGTCAGAACAGCATCTGGGAGAAGGAAAGGCAGCTACATTACACAGGCTCCAACACCTACTAGTTGTGTGGCTGTGGACCAGTCTAATCTTCAAGCCTCAGTTTCCTCATCTCTAAAATGAAGGTGATAATTGCTTAGTAAATGATCCAATGCTATAGATGTGTGTGTATGTGTGTGTGGGTGTGCGCGCGCGCGCACCCATGCTTCTCTTATGGTCATTGTGGAATTCTGGTCTGGTCCCTTGGGATTTTAGCCCTCTTGTCTCAGGACCTGCCAGCTTTCACGGCACCTGAAGTTTTGCCACCTTTATAATTGTCCCGAAGTCTCCCCATAAAGGCATCATTCTTTCTTTCTCTGGAGGATTCAGATATAGTCACATGGCATGCCAGCAGGGGCCAACATGGTTGTTTCCATTGTATTGGCTCTTGCTGGGTGTCTGTCCTGTTACTTTTGCCTGGAGTATTAATTACACCTCTGTTCTCACTTCCTGGGAGGCCTCACTCATCACACAGGAAGCTTCCCTCCCCAGCTCTGCCTATAATAAATCTATTGTGAAGATGGTTGCCAAGACCACGTACAACCTGTACAGAACCCTTTGCACAGTCCTGTCTCATTTAGGAATAGGTCAATTCACCCTGTCCCTTTCTCTCTTCTACTTTTTGGAAGCCCTTTGTCTGAAGTCCTTGCTTTGCATAGTGAAGGAGATAAAGTGGGTGTTTGTGGGCCACTTAAAAACTTAGAACTGTATGGGATCTTAAAGGGGACACCCTCTTATCTTACAGATGAGGAAACTGAGGCCTAGAGAGGTCAAGTCAGTTGCTCAATTTTTCCTAGGTAGTAAGTGGCAAATCCTGGCCTTGAACTCTGGTCCTAGGACATATTCAGCAACCTTTCTCCTATACCATGATGCCTTCCTTGGACAGTACTTTAACATATCTTCACTCTTTATTTTGATGGCTATCCCTTGGAAAATGAAAATCTGCTGGACTGGAACCTCTGTTAGGGCAGGTACCATGCCTTAACCTAACTTTTTTTTACCCAATACTTATGCCTCTAAAACTTAGCATAATGCTTTCACATTAGGAACCTACTAAATAATTCTAGTTTTAAGAAGAGTACAGCTGAGTGATAGAGGGATTGACGCCCTATATTATGTATGGCATATAGAGAAAGACATAAAGGCCTCAAGGCTGGTCTCCTGGTTGACTCTCCCTCCATTCTATCTTCTGTCCTTATCTAACAATACTCCCCATCATGTACATGTACTATATGTTTCAGTCAAACTATTCTGTTCTCCTGAACATGTTCCATACTTTACCAACTCTGAAATGTTGCCCCCATCGTTCCCCATATCTGGGATGTTCCCTCTCTCCCATTTCCATCAATCAACATCCTATCCACAGAATCATAAAATGTTAACACTGGAAGAAACTTTGGAGATTATTAATTTAGTTCTTACTCATATTCAGCAACCTAAACAAGCATTAATTATGCATTTACTATGTACAAAAGCATAGTGCTTATATTAATACACTTAGGATATCTTAATTTGTATCCCAGTTAGCTTTATTCATACAGTCTTCCTTACTAGATTATAAGTTCCTTATAGGTCATCCCTTTATTTAAAACTGCCTAATAAAAAGTTTTTTCCTGTAAAGTTTGGATTCAGTCAAAGGGCAGCACTTGAAGACCTAGAGGGCCACATGTGGTCTCAAAGCCACAGGTTCCCCACCACTGGGTCATATCATATATCTTTGTATCCATGTAGTATATTACATGTAAAATGTGCTTTAATATCGCAGAATTACAGAATTTGAGCATTTGGAAGGGACCTCAGAAGCCATCTGGTACAGCCCTTACATGTTCCATAATCAAAATTTGTTGAATGGTTATGAATGAGTGGAAGAAATTGATGTTAGTCCCAGGGAACTAGTCTCTTTGAGTGCCTTTTTGGTCCCAGGAGAGAAGAGGGGAAGAAGAGATGCTTTACTTTCCCACCCTCAGGTAAAAATCATCATTGGCCCTGGGGATGCTCCCCAGGCAGTGCCCACACTGTGTCTTTAATCACTTAAGTCCAATACCTTGAATTTCATTTCAGTAGGCTTTCCCTACTTGCTACTTTTGGTTAGAAGTTAAATTTTTTAGGTAGGCATTAAGGGACTAGGACCCTTGACATATATGCCAACAGCAACCCAAGGTAAACCTGAAGCCAGTGGGGGTAGGCATTGGGGAGTTAGGGGTTTGAGTATAAGGCTTATTTGAAACTGCATTGAGTTGGCATTGGAGAGTTGGCATTGGTTGATCTTGGGGTTGACCCAGCCTCAGAGGAGAAAGCTGGGGAGCTGAGACAGAAAGAGCCTGTTTTGAGCCTTTTTTTTTTTTTTTAAGAAAAGGCTTAAGCTTCTCTGAACAAAGCCCCAAACAGTTTCCACTGCTTTGTTTATCTTTTAAAATGTTTTATTGATGTTCTATTCTCTTTCTTTAACATCCCTGTCATTTCCCAGTGCCTCCCCTCCTCCACCCACCCCAGAGAGAACCCTCCCTTCTAACATTTAAGCACAGCCAAGCAAAACAAATCGTGCTGACCACAGCCGAAAACCTATGCCTGGTTCTGCACCTATGGCTCCCCACTGCTTCCAAGGCTTTTCCTCAGCCCTTGGTGACCTTTAGGGAGAAGTCTCTTCTGTGACGTTTTGTGCTGGCTCTCTGGAAGTTAAGGAAAAACAGAGAAGAAAAAAAGCTGCCCGAATGCTTTGCCAGCCGGCCGTCAGCTAATCGTTAGGCTCCCTAGTCAGCTCTTTCCTAGGACTCCTAGCAAACTCCTGAGGGATTGATTGGGTAATACCCTGATGAGAATACCCCTTTGTGTGCTCTGGAAACTTTAGAAATCCCCGAGGGGTAACTCCCTCCTGGTACCGATGACAAGGATGCCTTTGGCCTGCAGGGTTTTAGGAAAACACGGTTTCAGATGGCTGTAGGGCCTCCAAGACTGCTTGGGGGTTGGGGATTAAGGAGAGAGGAGGGGAGGGGAAGCAGAGCCTATTGAGAGCAGAGGAGGCAGTCTGCGGGTGCTGCCTGTCCTGGATAGCTCGGACAGGTCTGGAGGCACCAAAGAAACTTGTTAAAGCTGGGGCTGATGTGACTCATTGGGGCTGTGGGGTGTTCCGTGGCACAGAGGAAAGAGCCCCAAGTCTGGAGGCGGGAGTACCTGGCTTCCAAAGCTGGCACTGACGCTTACTACTTAGTGTGATCTTGGACAAGTCATAAGCTTTCATGCCTCAGTTTCCTTATCTGTTACGGGGGAAGAGGGAGTTACTGAACTGGAGGATTTCTAAGATTCCTTCTGATTGGTCTCCTCTCCCAGTTCAAAGCTTCATGCTTTATTTTGGGGGATAGCAAAGAGGAAAAGGCCAAGAGCATCAAATGGTAGCTCTCTTAAAAAAGCAAAACAAAACCGAAACATCCAGAGTGAACTGTTCTTATGGTAGGCTGCTGAGATCAGAATGTGTGTAGGACTTGTTGAGGTGTGCTGCTAGGTCTATGGGCTATAGCCTGGGCTCTGTAGGTTTCCAAGGGCCAAAGAGCACCATAGCCATGGGAGCTGAGTTCAAATCTAGCCTCTGCCATTGCCTTCCTATGTGATCTTGGACAAGTCATTTATTCCCTGTAGGCCTCAGTTTCTGTAAAATGAGAAGGCTATTTTAGATGTCTTAATCATTACATTATAGAATGAAATTTTATATAATCCATATAATTTATTTTCTATATAATTTTCTTTTATTTATACTCTATATAATCTATTTATGCAGGGCACCTACTTGGCATAGTATGTAGAGTCCTGGACCTGGAGACAGGAAGATGTGAGTTCAAATCTGGCCTAAGACACTTACTAGCTGTATGACCCTGGGCAAATCACTTAACCCTGTTTGCCTCAGTTTCCTCATCTGTAAAATGAGCTGGAGAAGGAAATGGCCAACCACTCTAGTAGTGACTTTGCCAAGAAAACCCCACAATGGAATCACAAAGAATCAGACATGATTGAAACAAACAACAACAAATCCAAATATAATCTATTTATAATCTCTATTTATATATATATAATATATGTGGTATTATAATCTCAGTAAGTTTCTCAAGAGCAGGGAGCTGTTTTATCTTTGTCTTTGTCTCCCCCCCACCACATGTGGCCTCCAGGCCATGGGTTCCCCACCCCTGGACTAGACTATATGTGTATATACATTCACATACATTCTCTCTCTCAGTATATGGGTACATGCATGTATACTTATATATATATGTATGTATATGTATGTATGTATATATATATATATACACATACACACATACATATGTATACACTATATGGAGAGAGAGTTTCTGTATAGACATATACATTACACTAGTAAATGCTCATTGATTGTCTGGCCCATCTCTGAAGTTGCTTGGGCTCTAGATCTCAGATCCTATGAATACATCTCAAGGCAGCGGTATCAAGATTCTAGATGTTTGTCGAGTACTTCATGCTTTTAGAGCACACGCACATCTGTTTTCTTTTTCATTTGATCTTCATAACGACACTATGAGGTAAGTGAACAAGAATTAGGGTCAGGTGACTTGCCCTAAGGTGACACAGGTGGCAGATGAAAGACTAGAAGAGGGGGCTTTGGGTTTGTCTTTCAGTGCCCTGTTCACAGCTCCACACTGCCTTCTACAAGAGTTTAGATGAATGGATGAATGAATGAATGAATGAATGAATGAATGAATGAATGTAAAAAGCATTTATTATTAAGTGCTTACTATGTATAAAACACTGTGCAAAGTGCTGGAGATTCAAATAGAAAAGTAAGATGGTCCCTGCTTTCAAGGGGTTCACATTTTCATGAGGAAATCACACACACAGAAGGTTTCAACTGCAGATGGAGAGTGCCCATGACCTCTAGGGTAGAGCACCAATGTCACATTCACTGATAAAAATCATATCAGTTTCTGGTATTGAACTATGTGACAGTGCCAAGGGCTTTGGTGGTGAGAACTTTCTTTTCTGGGCCTTCCTCTCTGTGGCAGTAGAAATAGAGGCTTATGGTGTTGCTTCCAGGGATGATGGCTAGAAGTAGGGCCAGTGAGAGAGGTGGGTTGGGGGTTGGTGTGGAAGGAGAGTTCTGTGCAGCTGCTCCTGGAGCTCTTGAGCTCACTGGTCAGTCAGTGGCAATTAGTTAGCAGTCAACTTTGGTAGTTACAAAAAAAGGTATCCCCTTCTCCATAGTGATTGCCTCCTTTGTTGATGGATGGAGTGAGAGCAGACTAGACTGGAAGCAGGGTCTGGTTCAAGAGGCACTGTTATTCCTAAGGCTCTTGAATTCAGGGCTCTGGGTTAGCTCTACTGGGTGAGGAATGTGGATAGTAGATTTTCCTCGGTCTCTTGAGATCCCATTCTTCCTTTCTACTAGAGGATTTCAGGAATATTTCTTTATGTATCTATGGATCTTCTAAATGGAACTGTTGGGGAGAAAGGAAATGACTCCTAAGTTGACATTTAAATTCAATAAGACTTTCACATGAGACAGTTCAAACCAAGATGGTAACATATTAGCTGCTGTGAGCACTGTCCCATACCTCCACTGTGGTACTGTGTTGGGTACAGGTCTTTAGAGGCCATGGGCAGCGTTCAATGCTTCCTGTGGATATGCCACATTCAAGCCTTGATTACAGCAGTTGGAGGAAAGCAGCCTTCAATCAGTTAATCAATAAGCCTTGCAAATAAGTAAGTGCAAGTTCACAGGTCGGGGTCTGTCAGAAATTAGGCAAGTGCCTCATTTCTTTGGGAATAAATAATACATACACACACACACAAACATATACATATATATGGATTTATTTATTTGTTTGTTTGTTTATTTATTTAAATTTTTTTATAAATGGATTTATATAAATTGTTGAGTAGTTTTAGTTGTGTCTGACTTCTCATGACCCTCCTTTTGGGAAGTTTTCTTGGCAAAGATACTGGAGTGGTTTTGTCGTTTCCTTCTCCAGGTCATTTTACAGATGAGAAACTGAGGCAAACAGGGTTAAGTGACTTGCCCAAGGTCACACAGATAGCAAGTGTCTTAGGCCCTATTTGAACTCAGGAAGATGAAGCTTCCTGATTCCAAACCCAGTTCTCTATCCACTGTGCCACCTAGCTGTCTCACATATACATATAATGTATATGTATGTATATATTTTCCCCCAAAATCTGTTGTGGGGAAAGCTTTTTTGGAGGAGAAAGCAGACCCAATCTGAGTGTTTGTTTTTAGTTATAATTTAATAAATGTGATAGACTGGATTCGATTTAGTCTGGCCCCCCAAGCAGTTGACCTAAGGAATAATGTTGCATTATTCAGTTATCCGATCAATTTAACTTCTCTTGCCTCATTCGAATATTTATTCCCTCCTAATGCCATAGTCCAGGACATACAGAGTACTTCAAAAGTCTTAGGCATAAAACTAGCATCCAAAACTACACTAAGACTTTTGGGACATTCTTTTACTATACCAATTAGAAGTTTGGACAGATAAGCCACTTGTAGAGATAAGTCAAGAGTGGTGAGGTCAGGGAGGGAGAATTAGAGTCTCTTAGCCCACAGTACTTCCTACATATTTAGACTCCTGACCTTTACTGCCTGCCATTTTCACATAATCCTGTTAAGTCTCTGTGAGAAGAAATGAGAGACTTGGGAAAGAAACTGAACCCAAGGGCATTTCGTAGTGGCCTTAGAGACATGGAGACTAGGTAGATGTAGGCTCAAACACTACCTCAGATAAGTGAGTCACTAGCAGGGCGACCCTGGGCAAATCACTTAACCACTCTGTCTCAATTTCCTCACCCGTAAAATGAGAGGGTTATACGTAATGACCTTCTCAGGTCCCTTCCAACTCTAAATCTCTGATCCTGATGGGGATCTCAAAAATTCAGCTGTGGCTGGAACAAGGAGCATGGCACCCCCACCCCTCAACCCCCACCATCAGAACTGTTTGGATATCTCAAGATGTGGCTTGCTTCTCAAGTGCTTTTAATGGAAAGTAGTAAGAGTTCCATTTTCCTGTTTCAAATAAGCATTTCCCCCTTGGGGTTATAGCAACCACTTCCTTCTCTGTGTGCAGTGGAACGATGTAAACACCCCTTTCTGCAGAGCTTTCCCTTCTGAGAACTTCACTGAGTTCCTTTTAAAAAAATTTTAAAACAACAACAAAAACCCAAAAACCAAAATACATCTAACCAGCAGCTTCGGAAGGGTATGATGGGTTCTCCTTCCCCTCTCCCTGAAAGCTGTCAGAGTATCAGGTGGTGGCTTTAGAAACAGAAAACCCTCCCCTCATTCAAGTAGAATTGGTATAGTGTCAGGCTGTCATCCTGCCCCATGTTTGGAGAGACTTGGGCTGGAGTGAAGGTCAGAAGAAGGTTCAGCTTAAGACCTGACGTGGTTAGGAATGACGGGTGCAGAGGGTTCCCATATTCTTACAGGGTTATTATTTGCTTAATTTTTACTTGCAATCACCATTCTTTTCACAAATTCCCTCAAAAGAGGAACCCATCATTAAAAAAAATGATCCCCATTTTAAAATAAAGCCAGACCTTAGTGGACATTTTCTACTCTAATTAATGTTGTCATGAAGATAAGCATCCAACGTATAGTATGAATTGGTGACGACCTCTTTTTCATAGTAGGACCAAAGGTTTGGTGGAAAGTTGGAGAGGCAGCATGCAGTCAGTAAAGGCATATATGATGGGTAGGTAGGTGGTGTAGTGGGTCTGGAGTAGGGAAAACCTGAGTTCAAATCCAGGTTCAGACACTCATTAGCTCTGTGATATGGATTGAGGCACTTAATTTCTATCTGCCTCAGTTTCCTCAACTGTAAAATGGGGACAGTAAATGCTCCTGCCTCCTAGAGTTGTTGTGAGGCTCAAATGAGGTAAGGGTGCTTAGAGAAGTCCGTGGCACATAGTAGGCACCATATAAATGTTAGCTATATTATTAGCTGGGCCTCACCCCAGCTATTCCTGAGCCAAAGTGGGTGGAGGTGGGGGGAGGAGCAAATCTACTTTTTGTGTTCTTGTGCTTAACCTTTATGCATTATTAAAGGAACAATAAGAGTTCAGGTCCCCGGTACTATCAAGAAAAGATCTCTTAGGCAAATAAGCAGGAGCTTCCTGCATCTCTGTTGACGACATTGCAAGACAGCCCAGATATAGAAACTTACGTTGCTGCATCTTTCCTACTTCTGCAGGATGGAAAATGAAGCTAAAAATCTGGGGTGTGTATGTATGCATGTGTGGGAACACGAATGTGTGTGTATGTGTTTACCCAGAAGACCTGTCAGTTTACAGGCATAACTTCACACCTATCTGGAGTTTTCACATAGTAGTCATTGGGTAGGGTCTGGCTGGGTTGCCCACTGGTATCCATCACTTGGTTGTTGAACTCAATCAAACAGCAAGCATTTCTTAAACACCTACTATGTGTCAGATAATGTATTTGGCACTAGAGATAGAAGGATAAAAATGAAATGGTTTGTACTGTAGGCAGGGTCTGGCCTTGATATCAGCCTCCCAAAATCCTTATTTAAACCCTCCCCAATTTTCCTTCCTATAGCCCGACCTTTTAATTAAAGGGCTGTTTGGGAGACATCTCTAGATCCTTAGGATAATGCCATATAAGATGACTACCATTCCCCCTCTGCAAAAAAAAAAAAAAAAAAAAAAAAAAAGACCTTTTAGGGCCACTTGTCAGAATAATGATAGTGGAAAGGGTGTGGGATTTAGAGCTAGAGGTCCTGGATTCAGATTCTGGTTCTGCTGTTCAATATATCTGGCTGACTTTGGGCCTCAAGTTCCCTTATTTGCAGAATTGGGGTGGAGAAAGGAGAGGGTGGATGGGCTGAATTCTAAGGGCCCCTTTAGATCTAAATTGTATGATCCCTATGATCTCATTGGAATTGGGGCATAGCAAAGAGGAGACAGAATCATGGAACTGGGGGTGGGAGTAAGGCCACACCTTCAAGGTGGCTTGGCAACAAGTGGAAGAGAGGGAGGTGCCCATCAGCCCTGGCTCTGGGCTTTGGGTGTCTTCCTATTTATCAGCTGAACCAGTCTGTCCCTGTGGTTGCTGTTCTGGGACTATGGGATTATTGCCCTGCTCTTTCCCATATCAGAACCCTTTGGAGACTTTCCCATTGTGGGAGGGGTAGGGTGAAGGTGTTTATGGTGGAAACCAAGCCCAACAGAGGTCTGCTCCCTTGCATCTTGAAGACCTTTCTCTTAGACCTGAAGATTGCTTCCCATCTAGGCAGATACCTTGTGTGATTCTTGATAAGAGGTCAGTTTCTGAGCCTAGCTTAGGTGCGTGCAAATGAAAATCAAGATTTTCTTCCCTCCCACTGAATCCAAAGTCAGCTATCCTCCCCACCCCATTCTCTTTCCAAACACCCTTACCAACTGCCTACCATCCCTATGGCCCATGTTTTCAGGTGTTAGGATATCTTCCCACATGATGTGAGTAGTAATTGTTATCTTTGCCTCCAATTAATTTTCAGATGCCCTTCCAGTGCCATGGGGATTTTATCACCAAGCTTATGTCTACTTTGTATAAGTCACTGGAGATCATAGAGATGAAAATTCAACAGTTCCTACCCTCAAAGAGCTTACACTCTATTGAGGGAGAAAAATATATCCGTTAAAAATAATAAATACAGAGTAAATTTTTTTTTGGAGGGGAAGGATGCTGCAAGCTGAGGGGCATCATAAGAGGTTTCATGAATAGGTGTCACCTGAACAGAGTTTTCAAGGAAATCGGGGAGGCAGAAGTATTTACCAGGCATGGGGGAACCTTTAAATTTTGGCCTTATGGAGCTTAGAGATAGATAAGGGATGAATTAAGTTGAGGAAGAGGTGAAAGGCATGTATGTTGCTTTGAGACAGTGTTTTAGCTAGAAATGGAGCATTCCATGCTAAACTACCAAGGAGGAATATTCTCATCTACCCATTCTCCCGGGGAAGTACTGGGGTAAGTAGATATCCCCTTTACTCACCAATGGGTTTGAGGTCTGCCGGCCACCCTCAGCCTGGCTTAATCTGTCTGCTGAGACATTTTTACCAGGATGTGGTCACTGTACGTGCTACATTTTCTTGGAGACACAGGTGAGAGATGATTGATTGGCTGTTGTCAGAAGGAGTGATATGAAGACACTCTCAAGGTCCTTCTGAAGAACTTTGGAATTGATTGTGAGACATGGCCACTGGCACAGGACCAGACCACCCAGCATGGCGTGCCCACATCAAAGAAGGCACTGTGCTCTATGGGCACAGCAGGATTGTAGTAGCTCAAATTGCAGTAGCAAATTTAGAGACATCATCACTCCAAATGTTCATATGGACTATTTGTGCCCAACCTGTGGTAGAACCTTCCAAGCTTGTATTGGTCTGACTAGCCACAGTCAGACAAACTGTACCTTGACCCCAACATAGTGGTGAGAGATGGGTGAGAGGTAGACACCAAAGGTGGATGAGCAGCCCTGAAAAGAGCTCAGCAAATCTACACGCTAGAGGCGCTAGTCCTCCTTGAACACCCCATACACCTCAATAGCCACAAGGGCGGCAGAAACAGGCATTCTAGAGCACTTAGAGCTTGGTCAGACCTCAAAGAGAGCATGGTCACCCACTCATCCCAGTTATCTTGACTTTTATCTTGCCATCGGACTTCGATGACCCTGGAAGAGAGAGTGAGGCTGACAACTTTCTAACTCTGCCTCACTTAAATCCAGTTCACCTGCAATCCAAGACCACCCCATGATGTCATTTGTCCTATTTAGAACCAAAGGATGAACAGCAAACATTGAAGGTGAATGCAGTCTCTGATGGAAGGAGGGGGTGGAAAGAGTTCACCAGCCAGAAGATCTGAATGCCAAATCTCCATTGAATTCTTGAAATCATATACTTAAACCAGTCAGGAAAGATGATCTAATCTATCTCCCATCCCCACCCCCATTTTACAAATGAAGAAACACAGCTAGGGTGGTGAAGTGACTTACCCCAAGATCCCGAAGGTAGTGAGTGGTGCGGCAAGACTTAGCATGTGTCCTGAGAACATGCTGCTTGATGGGAAGATGGTTTTACTCTGTCATCATCAGATGGGGCCTGGGCAGCCCTTTTTTCTCCATCACCAGATTGGTGTTTTTAACTCCTAAGACAGGATTGAATGAGAGGAATGAAGTACCAGACATTTGCTCTTTCCCATCTGTGTCCTTTTGTTAAAAAGACATCAAGGAAATGTGACTTAAATACTAGGAGCTCCTGTAGATTGGGGCAGAGGACTGGAGAAAGATGCATTTTCTGTTTCTTCTCTCTTTTTACTCCCAAATTCCTATTGCATGTGGGTTTTGGGATTCATTCATTCAGCATCCAACAGATGTTTATTGAGTCCCTATGCCTTGGGCTAGGTACTGTTCTGGAAGCTGTGGGGGAGAGAAATAGGAGACTCAGGTCCCACCCTGAGTGGGGAGAGGGTACCCTAGTGGTACAGAGCACAGCTCACTGACCACAATCTAACTAAAGTGGATGCAACCTCTAGTTTCTTCAGGTGGCCAGCAAAGCTAACAAGCATCTCCTTCCATCCAGAAATAAACACATAAAGGAATGAACAAATATTCAGATAGATATATAGATAGATAGTAACTAACAGTAATAATAGCTACCATTTATACAGTGCTTAACTGTGTGCCGGTCACTGGGCTAAGCACTTTATAATAATAACAATAACTAAGCACTTTATAATAATAATAATTATTATTATTATTGCTTATTGGAGGGCAATTAGGGTTAAGTGACTTGCCCAAGGTCACACATCTAGTTTTTGTGTTAAGTGTCTGAGGCCAGATTTGAATTCAGGTCCTCCTGACTTCAGGCCCAGTGCTCTATCCATTGTGCTGTCTAGGTATAGATCAGATGGGTAGACAGACAGGCAGATAGATGGACAATAGCTAACATTAATATGGCGCCTAACTATATGCTTTAGTGCTAAGTGCTTTACAATGATTATCTCAGTGGACTCAGTCAAAAGGCTGCTAGGGCCAAGGACCTAGAAGATCACATGTGGCCTCGAGGCCTCCTCACCCCTGTGGGCCCCTGCCTGTAATTCTTACTGTTGTTGTTCAGTCAGTTTTTTCATTCATGACCAACTTTTCATGACCCCATTTGAGGTTTTCCTGACAAATATAGTAGACTAATTTTCCATTTCTTTTCCAGCTCATTTTACAGATGAGGAAACTGAGGCAAACAGGGTTAAGTGATTTGGCCAGGGTCACACAGCTAGTAAGTGCCTGAGGCTGGATTTGAACTCAGGAAGAGGAGTCTTCCTGACTTCAGGCCCAGCACTCTACCCACTGTGCCACCTAACTGCCTGTAATTCAATTCAGTTCCATTCAATAAATTGATGATCCTATGATTGACTAGAATGGATCTTAGAAAGCTAATGTGGCCTTCACCGTCTTTCACCTTCTACTCCTACTTCTCCCCTCCAAAGTGGCTCAGTGTCCTAGGAATAGTCAAGGGCTATCAGTGGATACAGCTAATACTGGACTAATTCTATGTGAAACAGCTTATGAAATACCAATAGGTACCAATATGTGGAAACAAGCTTTTCTGGGCATTTACCTGTGAGTTAATGTTGTCAGAGTGTGTTGTGTTTTTTAGATGAACAGGGTGATGGTGATATGAAGATGCCCCCCTCCAGGGACATCTCCCACCTTGACTTCTTTGGTTTTCTCATCCTACCATCATCCCCCCAATGATGTGATGGTATTTTTGGTGTTTGGCCCTTTGCCTAACCCTACATCCTATCATTGCTTACTCTAGCTATGGTCAGATGCTTGCTGTGTCTTGAGTATCTTTCCATTTATTCAGTTGTGCAGAGACAGTGGACCATTTCTTGTGGGATGGAGCACTCTATGTGAGGAACAACAAAATAGGTCAATAGGTCTGGGAGATTGAGAGCAAGAGCCTATATAAATAGGTTGGATGTGTAGAAAGGGTCTAAATTACAAAGTGGTTTAAGTTCCAGACAGAGTGCTTTATATTTATGCTAAAATAATAGGGAGCCATAGAAGTTTATGGAGTAGTGGTATGATATTGGGAGGTTGATTTGCCCAGGGTCACACAACCAGTATGTGTCAGAGAAGGTATTTATTCCCAAAGTGATTTTCTCTCTATTGTACTAGGCTACCTCTCTGTCTTGCTTTAGTAGCTCCCAAAATCCTAGACTCTATTTCCTATTGCGTCAAGTAAACATAACTGCATCCCTCCAGCCTTCTGATTCTGTACCTGAAAACCCCAGGGGAGTCACTCTGGGTTTCCTCTGCTTGGAGATGTTTTTCAATATGATGCCATGATGACGAGAGTAGCTAAAAATCCCTCTGGAGAAAGAATGGATTTGCCTGGGGAGGATCTTCCTTCTCCTTATTAGAAAAATATGTTAATGGAATGCCTTCTGGATTCTTTAATTTTATTGTTCCATTTTGGGAATCACTTAGATGTAAACTGTCTGATTATTCAGAACTAATGGGGATTTGATTCTGAGTCAGCACCGGGTTTCAGATACAGGAGTGCTTTGCTGACCAACTTCCCTTATATGACGGGAGTGGAGAGATTTCCATATATAGGCCAAATTGGGGGAAGCTGAAGGGGGAACACAGTTCAGGAGATACTGCTTCTATTACTGTGCTGGAAACTTAGTAGTATGCAAATAGTTTAACAGCCCAGGTCCCTAAACTAAAGAGTTTCCATTTTCCCCACTTTCCCTTTTCCCCTACCCCCCCAAGTTCTGCCCTTCTTTGGAGGTCTAATGACTTATTACCTTCTCCAAAGATTGCAGTGACAATTAATAGAGTTGTTTTTTTAACTTGGTTTTTCTTAAGTTAACTCCACTGGAGAGATAGGTATATGTCCTGGTGATATAATTTATTCTTAAGGAGGACAAACTAAACCAACTGGTTTTCTAGGTGTAACTTTACCATAATAATGAATAACAATAATAGAACTATTAGCTAATATAACATAGCACTTTATAGTTTGCAAAAGACTACATGTATGCTTTCTTCTGATACTATGTGTACGTATGTGCTTCAGATACCACTGGACAGTGAGAAATGTGGGTAGTCCTGAGATGTCATATTTTCTCTTTTTGTGGCAGAATCTTTGAGGCTCTTCTCCCATTAGTAGCTTCCCTGCTACTATCTGACTGTATGGAATAGTCTTCCTCTTCCTTTCTGACTACTGACCTCCCTGGCTTCCTTTAAGGTTCCAACTAAAACTCCACCTTCTACAATAAGGTTTTTTCAACCCCTCTTAATCCCAGTGCCTTTCCCCCTTTTATTTCCCATTTACCCTGTATAATTTTTTTATATAGTTGTTTGCATGTTGTCTTTGCTATTAGATTGTAAGCTCCTTGAGGGCAGGGACCCACTTCCACCTTTTCTTTGTATGCCTAGTACTTAGCACAGTGCATGGAACATTGTAGGCACTTAATAAGTGTTTATTGAATTGAATTGAAAAGAGATCCTACCCTCAAGACGCTCATGTTCTATAGTCCATACATCTTACATTCTCAAAATTCCATGTCTCCGAATAGGTTCTGACTTCCACTCCCTGTTTTGAAGCCATAAAGGCTATGTTGCAAAATGAGATTTCTCTTCAACCCTGTTGGGCTTTTAACACCAATGGTATCTGAACCTTTTGTTCCTGGCCATAGAGTAAAATGGAGATCCTGACCTTGGTAAGCCTTGAAACTGTGCTGGTCTGAGCAGAATCTGGCTTTTCTCAAATGGGCATCTCTCATGCCCATGTGTTTCTGGAATGTAGAATTCTTGGATCTTAACAGGCAATACATAGTAGATAGTTGTATAAATGCTTATTCCCTTCCAGAGACTTGTCTTTCTGGCTCCACCAAAGTCCAGCCCCACCCCTGCCCCCTTCTTCCAGGCAGGTCTCTATGAAAAGCATTGTAGAATAGTATTTATATATCTTCAAAGATGTACTGAATAGAATAGACCTTTCCAATGCCTCTCAATAACACTCTTTCATATCACTTTTTTAAATAGGAAAAAAATTGAGAAAAAAATTTACACTCTGTAAACCACCCCAGGAAGGCGTCAGCTTTAGCTTGAGCCCAAGTACTTGGTTTAGGGGCAATGATTTTTGTAGAAGGTAGTTTAAATATATTGGTTTGGATCCTTACCAGAGTTCCAGCTATGAGGAAGGAGTTCTCTCTTCCTGATACCAGCATGGTGATTTCCACCACCCTGATTTTACCAACTCCCAATATTCCTTCGCCTCAAATCAAGGGGTGCCACAAACTTCTCAAAGCAAAATTAATTAATTTCAGTCTAAAATAATCAAGAAATTGGTTGGTGGATATTAAAAAAAATAATACTAATCCACACCTATTTATGTGATGCTTTATGGTTTATAAAGCACTTCCCTGACAATAGCCTTGGGGGGGGGGGAGCAGTGGCAGTATAAGCATTATTACCCCCATTTTATAGATGAGAAAACTGAGGAAACATGAGATAACTAATGAGAAAAAAATAAAAGAATTAATCACTCTGAGGAATGATCAAATGACTTTTTAGTCACATAGCATGTAGCAGAATCAGGACTTGAACTTGTGTCTCCTGCCTACGAGATGATAGCTAGTATTTGTATAGATAGCACTTTAAGGTTTGCAGAGAGCTTTGTATATGTTATCTTGTTCTGTGACAAACCTTGAGAAAGCCCATTTTACAGATGAGGAAATTGAGAGACTGGTAACTATCTGAGATCGTATTTGAAATGAGGTCTGAAACCCTATCACCTATAACACTTCCATAGCTTCCAGTTGCTAAGAGGCAAGCTAGGTATTTGAATCATCGATTCTGTTGCCACAGCTGACTTGTCCATAGAACTCTCAGATTTTTAATTCTTGTTTTTCCATTTCTTATGCACAATGACTGACTGGCCCCAGCTCCTCAAGGCCAGGGCTGTTATGTCTCCTCTGAGGGGTTTGTGAATCTCTCTTTTCTTCATTACCAGCTCAAAGCTCCATCTACTGTGTCCTTCCATTTTGGGGCGGGAGGCAGGGGAGCAGTTCCATTGCATTATTTAACACCAACAAACTTTTATAGAGAGATACTGACTTCACAGATATAGCAAGAATAAGCTAAAAACATTTCCTCTAATACCTTGGGGACACAATCACCCCTATTCCACCCACATTTCTGGAGAAGATTTAGGCTAACAGCTTATCTCAGTTCCTACATTAAGATTGGTCCTTCCAGGTTCAAGTGCAAAGCCAGCATTGATTGCTACCAGGTTCTGCAGGGCTGAAGTGCTGGACCTTTGCTTCTAATGTTGTGTGTCGGGGGGCAGTACTAGACTGGTTCCAATGCCCAGACTATATTCCTAGACTCCTGGAACCCCATGACTCTTCCTCCAGCTCTCACTCCTCATCCAGATCTGAGACCCCATTCCTTGTACCCAGAACTGAAAAAAAAAAGCACATAAAAAAGACAAAGACCCAGGCCCTATCTCAGGGACATATGGCCTTGGCAAGCTGGGGGGGAAGGCTAGGGGCCTTCCCTCTTACATCATGGTTTTCTCATAGGAGGCTATTAATGAAAGAATCACCTCATTCCCTCAGGTACAAATGTAGCAAAGACCTTGGCTGGCACAAACTCAGGCCATTTTATTTGATTTTTTTTATAACAAAGAAACCCCATTTATCCAAGCTGACAGCAAAACATAAATCAGAGAAAATATACAGAGGAAAATAGAAACCAAACAACACAGACTGAAGGAACTCTTCAGCTGGGAGCAAGTTTACTCAGTTGAATCAAGAGAATCCCAGATCTCACCTGGTAGGGATTTTAAAGACACCTACAGTTTTGGTTCAGTAGCCTATAGAAAAAGCCTCGTCCCAACTACATCTTAAACCAATGAGGAATGTTTAAGCATGCTCCAGCCTTTTTGTCTCCTGGAATTGGCTCCCCGGCATTTTCTGGGCATGTGATGCCACCATCGTAGCAAACTGCTGGTGCCTGCACATATGCCAGATTCCCCTTTTCACTTGCAAAAGAGTCTTGAAGTCTCCGGAACCTATTGGAAGCGCTTCCAGTGAGCTTTCATTTGAACTCTTTCACTGGTTCATCAACTTGGACTATTCTGGATTCAGAGGAGAGCCAGCATGCAGAAGTTAGCATTCCAGCTCAGCCCCTAGGGTGTTGTTGTATGAGCCCTTTTATCTCTATTCCTTCCGCTGTAAAATGGAGGTGATTATGCTGATCCCTCTCCTCAGAGTACAGTGGAGGCGTTATTCTTATAAAGGAAAAGGGATGAGTAATCATGTACAGGCTCTAAGGGTGACGGAAGATGCCTGAGTATGCTATGAAGGATGATGAACTAACGCTCGTCAGTTTCTCAGAATCACAAATAAATCCATGAAAATGAGATGAGATTTTAAGGCCAGGAACTTTAGGTTCTGTTCCCTGACAGGTCTTATTCCCAGCAGCTGTTGTACTGCAAAGATGGTTATCCTGGGCCCCATTGACTTTTCTTAGACGCATCCTCTTAGTGGTAATGGACAGTAAAAGTGGACCCTTCTCATTGGCCACAGAACCATTAAGCTCCCTGGGATGGAGCCTTTAGAAAGCAGCTCCCAGCACTGGAAGCCTTCCCTTGGGAAGACTGTATCTCTATCCAAACGAGTATCATTTTGCTCCAGGCAAATTAGTGTAGTCTGACAGAAATATGAATTGCACCGAAGTTATCTTGTTTGGAAACATTTTCTAAATATAGTTAAATATTTGATGCTGCATGTAAGCGGCAATGTGGTACTCAAGTTCTTCCTGAAAAGTTTCCTCATCATAAATTCCTGCAAAAGGGATTTCCAGAAAATCTGCCTTTTGACTCATTCCAAGGCTACCCCCCATCCAAACCTCTCCTGGTGTTTCCAGGAGAAACCCCTAAGTGTTCCTTGCATTCTCAAAGGAAGGAAGTGACTTTGACCTACAAGCAAACTGCCAACTCATGCTCATGGCCTCCAGAGGTTAAAAGGCAGCGATTTAGGGATTTGGGACACAGACAGTATTGCTACATCTGATTTACTTTTGAATTTTTTATGCAGGATTTCAAAGCCTTAGGAACTTGGTGCTCATTTTCCCCAGTCCATTCAGAGACAGAGAGTCAGAGACAGAGACACAGAGAGAGAGAGAGATAGAGAAAGAGAGAGAGAGAGAAATATTTATTAAGCACCTATTAGGTGTCACTGTATTCTGTTATTTGATTATGGTGCTTCTGTGTAAGCCTTTTCCCCTCTATTCCTTCCTCTATAAAATGGAGGTGATTGTGCTGATTCCTCTTCTACAGGCATTGTGGAGGGGTTATTCTTATAAAGGAAAGGTGATGACTAATTATGGTATGGGCTTATAGGGGGCCCTAATTGTGAGGTAGGTACTATTAATATTCCCATTTTATAGGCAGACAGAAGTTAAATGACTTGCCCAGGGCCACACAGCTAGTAAGTGTGTAAGGCTGGATTTGTATTGAGGTCTTCCTGATTCTGGGTCCAGTGCTCTAATGTAACTATTGACTAATATTTAAATAGTGCTTACTATGTGCCAGTCACTTTGCTAAACGCTTTACAATTATTATCTCATTTGATCTTTACAAAAGGCTGGGAGATAGGTGCTATTAATTATCCCCATTTTACAGATGAGGAAACTGAGGCACAGAGAGGTTAAGTGACTTGCTCAGGTTCACAAGTTAGTAATTGTCTGAGGTTGAATTTGAATTCAGGTCTTCCTGATTGCAGGTGCAGCACTCTGACCACTGCACCACCTTGCTGATCATAATTCCCCTTTGCAAAGTTCTAGGCTAGGGAGACACATAGTGAGAATAACACAGAACTAGAACACATGACTGTGCTTGTAAAGATTCATGGAAGAAAAGATGCCCTTTTAGTTTCTTGGCCATCTCGGAATGCTGAGTTCCCTGATTCAATATTAGCATCACCTTTGATGCCATCTGTTTTGAAATAGGAAAATCTTTCTTTGGCCAATTCCCATAGTGGTCACCTAGTCGGCAATATCCTTTTATCTACTTCATCCTCCCAGAGAACAAGGAGAATCACTCATTTCTAGGGGCAACATCAACTTTTCCTTATAGAGCCCCCAGCAAGTATGTGTAGTGTGCCTTCTGGGAACAGTTGAAAACAATGAGACCAGAAATCTAAACCTTGTTTTTTCTTCTGTTGAGAGAATTTGGATTTATTTGTGTGGAAGTCATAATGTTTCTGTTTTCAGAATCTAACATAGTCAAGTACCATAATTTACTCCTGGGCCTGCTTGTACCGCCAGTTCAATATTTACAGTACCCACAATCAAAATAAAGACTGTGACTATAAGTATCGAGTGACATTTGATCACAAAATATACCAAACTCTCCAGATAGAGGATAGAACTGAAGCATTTATTTAAACACCAGAAAACTGAATCCCAAACCAGTAAGCTGATTCCATCATAGATATTCAGAAGCCATAATAACACTGAGAGCCACAGCATCCTTCAGCCTTCTCACAAACTAATACAAGATCAGAATCTACTCATGAGCCTATCTGACTCCTTGCCTGAGCATCCTCTCTCCCCCACCATCTCACTAGCTCTGACCAGCTTCCTGTGGGCTTTGCTTCCCTTCAGCAAACTCCTCCCATCATAGGCTCCATGTGATTACATTCAGCCTATCATGGGGCAAATTTTACTTTCAAAGCAGGAGAGGTCTTCAAACTTTCCTCTAGGTCTATTAAGGGGCAGGGAAGATCTCCAAATTTCCATTCTCATTACAGTACCCCCAAAGAGAACATTTCTACCACCTAGCCCAAGAGCCCATGTGATTTAATGGAAAAAGCCCTAGCTTGTGTGGATGCCTTCTAGGAAGCCTGGCTTCTAGTCTGGGTTCTACCACTAAATGTCTCTGTAAGTCACTTTCCTTTCTGGGTCTCAGTTTCCTCATCTATAAAATAAGAGTGTTAGAATAGATGCTATCCAAGGTTCTCTCTATCTCTAGCATTACCTGATCATTTAGGGACTTAAGGAGAACAGATCTGAACAGATCTGTCAAATCTAGGACGAGTAGGAATGGAGTCTTATGGAATAATTCTGCATTTAGAGAATTTGCCCCCTTCATCCACTTGGAGCTGTGATTTGAACCACTAAATAAAGTTGGGGAAAAAAGACCTCAGGATGGTCCCAGAGCCCCCGTCCTTTTAGAAATAGAATGAAAAGGTATTTGCTATGAACATGTCAAACATTGTACTAAATTCTAGGGATAAAAATACAAGAAGTCAGATAGTTCTTGTCAAGGAACTAGAGATGAAGGGCAGATGAAAAAGCCTGAAAACTCTAAGATGGTAGCAGCAGGACAGATGGCAAGTCTCTAGGGTCCTGGGATGGTTGGCAAAGCTTTGGAGTCCTTAGTATTCTTTCTCAGATTGTATGGTAGTACCTAGAGGGTGGTCTAGAGGGCATAGAAGCAGAACAGATGATAATGCCAAGAGTACTGAAGGACACTTGATAGAAAGGCCTGGTGATCCTCCTTTTCGCTAAGAGGATTATAGTTGGTATCTCCCAGTCCATCCAAGGGCTTGAGCAACCATGCTACTCTTTTAAATGAGAGCATATTTACAAAGTGCTTTAGTGCAGTGCTTGGCACATAGTAGGCATTTAATAAATGTCTGTTGCCTCCATTCTCTCTTTCCACCCCACTGCTCCATGGTAGTTGAGGTCAAGGTGAGATGGCCATGGCTTTTGGGAGTCAAGGTCAAGGTGAGAGGAAAGATGACCATAGCTCTTTGAGTCCAACTGCCCTTTAGGGTCTTGGAGAAAGAGAGAATCCCTGAACAAGAGTGTTAAGGATTAATTCACTTTCTGCTAGGTTTTCACATTTCCTCCTTAGGCAGTAACCTAAAAGAGACCAGTTTATCAGCATTCAATAGATATTTTTAGCATCTACTCCATGGAATTAGGGATACCTAGGTTCAAGCCTTGCCTCTAACATGTTTTAGCTAAGTTGAGCAAGTCACTTGGTGTTCTTGACAACTCTCTATGAAATTAAGCAGTAGAACAGTTACTGAACCATGAAGGTCTCTACCGCAGGGTATTCACAGATCTAAGCCAAAAATAGGAATGATATAGGCACTAACAAGATCATTTCTTAAAAGGGGTCATCAGGGAAACTTTTGCTCCTTTGATGAAATTTGAGTCTTGAACGGGTCCAGAGAGAGGCAGTGTGGGTAGCATTAACTAAATTAGACTTAATGTTAGGGTATCAGAATTCTAGTCCTCTTGAGCTGTGTGATCTCTTTGAGTTTCAATTTCCTCATCTGGAATGAATGAATGAATAAATGGAGTAAGTGATTGAAGGAAGTAGGGTGAATCAGATTTCAAAGGTCCAATCTAGTTCTAAAATATTATGGAGGGAGGCAGACTTGGAAAATCAATTTTAGCTACCAAAAGAGTGTTTGGTGGTGACTACTTTCCAATCCTGGATTTCCATCTGCTTGCTGGTGGGCTCTAGATAGACCCTTTGGAGTGAGTTGCATCTACAACACATTTCCATTTACTACAACTTTACCCTGGCAGGCCACTCCTTTACTATAAAAAAAGAAATTAGGGTAAAAAAAATAAAAATAAAATAAAAGATAAAATCTCAGAGCTTAGGAGCTAAGGGGAAAGGGCTTAGTGGATAACATCAAGAGGGGGGTGGGAAAGAGGAGCTCATATAAATAACAGGTGTCCCCAAAGCAGGTAAGAACTCTCAGCCTTAATTTCCCAGAGTGCTCACAGGGTTTCTTTCTTTTAAAAATCATGAATGCTTTATCCATTAGGAAGTCACAGCTGTAGGAACTTGTAGGAACCTACAGGAAAGGGGGTTGACTCTTCCCCCAGAGCCCCACCCCCCCTTTGCGACAGCTTTCTCCCTACCCCACCCGATTTCCTTCCATTGTTTCCTTCTGTATAGCCTGTGATGGTCTTTAGGACAGACTTTGTCCTACTGTCCCAACACAAGCTGGCAGGCCACTGTGTTTTAAACCAGATAGGGTCTTAAGCCCCTTTTTTTCTCCTCCTCCCTATACAAGATGTCCCAAAAGTCTTAATGCCACCTTGTATTTCTGCCCCCCGCCTTTGTTTTGTTTTGAATCTCAGAGAGAGAAGGATAGAACCCTGGAATTGGAGTGAGTTCTGGTTTTGATCTTTACCTGCTTCTTTCCCTCCCAGGTAACCTTGGGAAAGTTACTTAGCTTCAGTGGGCCTCAGTCCCCCCTCCCCCCAGTTCTCCCAAAGGTAGTCCCTCTTGTTTAGGCTCTTTTCCTACTTGACTTGCCTTAGAGTGAGAAATTGGGTGGTAGGTGGAATAGTCATTTCTGTTTTGATTGAAGAACTTTGATACCCCTCCCCCTCCACACCACTTCCTCACCCACCCCACCCACCCACACTCCAAAGAGCTTGTTAAGGAAGGGCTAGTTTGTCAAGATGGTTGGGACTTTTTGATGCTTGTCTAAAGTTAGGGAGTGAGTGAAGGTGAAATGTATGATAGAATAGTCATACAGAGAGCTATTAATGAAACAGCTTTCCACCCCCCCACCTTAACTGTGTTTTATTTCTATAAATATGGAGACAAATGATTCTTGAAGCAAAGAAGAGAAGAAGAAAAATACTTGTGAACAGAACCAAATGCAATGCATTTGAGGAGGGGGAAAGAAAAAAAAAACCCTAATAACAAATCCAGCATTGTGATACAGCCAAAAGAGTATTGGGAGACCTCTGTTGGAATATTGGCTATAAAGCTGTTTTAAGCTTTAATGGCTTAAAAAGGCACTGAGACTTTGGGGACATTCTGTACTAACTTAGCTTGTGTGACCATGGTCAAATTATTTAAACTCCCTGGACTGTCACTATTTCATCTGTCAAATGAGGATAAAACCACTTATGCTATCTATCTCCCAGAGTGGCTGGTGAAAGGGAGCTGTAAACAACAAAGGGCTTTGGAGATAATGAGTAGTGATTGTTGGTCCACTGATGCTTTTGAAGTGGATCCTTAAGTAGCAGATTACTAAGAGGAGACTGTTGGCTGTTACTGCCCAGTGGTTTAAGACTAAAGGGTTGGATGAGTTTCTACATATTGGATGAAATGGGACAATGCCATAGGAGGCAGCCTTAAGATATCCCTGCTCTCTTAGAATAGGAAGTAAAGTTCTCCCTTTCAACTCATTCATTCATTCATTCACTCCTATCTACCTTTGCTTGTCCTAGATGATCAGACACCAGGAATGATAATCTCATACTTGCTTTTTGTCTTTATGCTTTAACAACTATACCTCTGGTTTAGCTCACAGAGTTTTTGGCCTCCTTCTCAGCCTTTTGTGGTCTTTTCAAAATCTAGATATTTATAGCACTCTGTAATCTCCTGAGCGTGAATATTCCTAGTGATGATTGATGATGGTTTCTACACTGATGAGTGAAGACTCAAGGAGAATGTGAATACTGTCTTCAAGTATTTGAAGAGCTGTTATATGGATGTGATTAGACTTGTGGTTGGTACCCCTAGGGATCTTGTATCAGGAGCAATGGTGGGGGATAGATGCATCAAGATACAGTCAAGCGTAACATGAGAAAAAACTTACAGTTAGAGCTACCCAGAGATGGGAAAGGATGCTTCATGAGGGAGTGGATTCAGTCTCACTCAGAATCTTCCCCCCACATTCCCCACTGTAAAAGGTAAAGAAAAAAAGGAAGGAAGGAAGGAAGGAAGGAAGGAAGAAAGAAAGAGAGGAAGAAAGAAAGGAAAGAAGGAAGGAAGGAAGAAAGAAAGAAATAGAGAGAGAAAGAGAGGAAGGAAGGAAGAAAGGAAGGAAGGAAGAAAAGAAAGGAAAATAAAAATTTGTTGTAACAAATATATAGAGAGAAACAAAACAAATTTTTACCTTGGTGGTATGCTAAAACATGTGTCTCATTCTGCAATTTGAATCAATAAACTCTCTCTTGGGAGTGGGTAAGGCTATATGTTTCATCATTGTAAATAAAATGGGAAATAAGACTACTTGTGGAAAATGGAAGAATAAAACATCCTTGGGTATTGAATTGAATTGAAATGAAAAAGAAACAGTACCATCTGTCCTCCTACCTCTCCCAGTGAGTTTTTGTGAGAACTTACTACACTATTTCAAAGATCTATGTTTGCATTGGCATAGCTGTCCCCTATCAGTGAGCTCAAACTCCTATCACACCTAGGCTGAGTAGGTGACTTTTGAAAAGTCCATCAGCCTACAGCCAAATTGGTAAGGAGCCACTCTGAACTTGGCTCATCTAACCTTCAAGCTCAACGCTATCCCTGAGCTGCCTCTGACTCAAAGCATTTTAAGTTTGAATGGCTCAGCTAGAACTTGGGCTTTGCTGACCCAGCCTTCCAGAGGCCAAGGTTACTGTCACACCCCAGTGGGATGTCAGAAAAGGATTTTGGTAGAGGATTTGGTGAGGACACTTGAAAGAAAGGATGGTACAGAATTCTGAACACCTCAGAGAACAGTGTTTCCTCCAAGCTTAGAGTCATTGAATGTGGGAGCACCCAGTGGAGTGAGGGGAACTAGTCAATCAACAAGCAGATATTATGTATGGCAGGCACTGTTCCAGGAACGAGGGCTAAAAAGACAAATGAAACAGCCCCTGACCCTGAGGAACTTACGTTCTATCAGAGGTTTCCAAAGGTACATGTATAAATACATACAAAATAAATACAAGATAAATCGGGTGGGCTTTACTAGTAGCTAAGACTATTCTAGGAAGGTATCATTGAGGATGATTGTCTGGTTGAGCATTAAAGGAAATTAGGAAAGAGGTAAAGGTGAGGAGAGAGCAAAGAAGCCAATTTGGCTAAGTCATAAGGGGGAAAGCAGCTGAGACTGGAAGAGCGGGCCACAGCCAGAGTTTGAGGGGCTTTAAATGCTAAACAGAGGAAATCGTGTTTAACTCTCAGAGATACTAGGGAGCCATTGAAGTTTATTGAGTAGGGATGTGACGTGATCAGGCTTATACTTTAAGAAAATCTCTTTCAGTGAGTGTGTGGAGATTGGAGAGGGTAGAAACTTAGGCTGGGGAAACCAATTAGGAGGCTATCACCATAGCACAGATAGAAGCTATTGCAGCAGCCTAGGTGAGGTAGATGGAGTGGCGCAGTGGCGAATGGAGTGGTCAGGCCTGGAGGCAGAAGACTCATCTCTGTGAGTTCACATCCCACTTCAGACACTTACTGGCTGTGTGACCCTGGACAAGTCACTTAACCCTGTTTGCCTCAGTTCCCTCATCTATAAAATGAGCTGGAGAAGTAAATGGCAAAACCACTCCCAGTATCTTTGCCCAGAAAACCCCAAATGTAATTGGACAAGACTGAAACGACTGAACAAGGACAACAACAAAGTAGAGCTAGTCGGGTCCTTTTCAGGGAGAAAAGTGGTTATTATGAGCTCATTCATCCAATAAACATTTATTGAGTGCCTTCTATATACCAAGCACTATGCTAAATGCTGAGGATTTAAAAAAAAAAAGAGGCAAAAGATAGTCTGTACCCTCAGGGAGCTTACAATAAGTGATTATCAACAGAAAAGTTTATAAAAGAAAGGTACCTAATCTTAGCATTGGGAATCCTGCTTGCATGACATCATCTAAACCCTTTGGTTTAATTATTCAGATCCATCTTGCCTCCCTCCCTCCAGTTCTCCCCGGGGCTCTGAGGAGCTCATTTTTGGCAGGAGCTGGGGTTGGCTCCAGCATGGTTTCCAAAGAGGACACCCAGCCTTCTCTACCTGCATGGGCCTGCTCAGGGGCTGGAGTCACCCCATCTGCTCAGTGAATGGGGAACATAATGAACAAAGTTGGCCCTCCTCATCTGTCTCCTGGGAGAGGCATAAGGCTTTTCCCTTGAGAGGGAAATAATTATCACTAGGGAAACCCTAGCTACTTTTTTGGAAAGGCCAAAAGAAGAAGAGGAAGAAAAAAGCATTTTCCCAAACATGGAAAACTCAGTGGCTTTTTCTCAGACTTTTGCAAGCATAGAACAAATAAGCTGACACCAAGTGAACCTTCCCTGGGCAAACCTCATCCTTCGTGCTTTTTTTGGGCTTTGTTGAATGTGGCTTCATTGAACACTTCTATGAAAAAATTTCTGGGAACAGACTCTGAGGGCAGGTTGTGTTGGTACTCATTCTTCTCTTAACCTGAAGGTCATTTACCGACAAAGCATTGGCTGTGTGAGAAGGTGTCCCCATTCTGGCTGTGAAGCTGAACTTGGAGCTTCTTCTCCTTCTCCCTCCCTTCTTCCCTCCTCTTCCCTTTCCCCGTCCGCTTTCCCTTCTCCTCTCCTCCCTTCTCCTGCCCTCACCTCTCCTCTCCTGTCCTCTTCCCTTCCCCTTTTCCTTTCTCTCCCCTTCTCTTCCTTAATGAGCAAAATAAACAAAAGGCTGCCTTGAAAGTTAAATTGAAAACGTGAGAGGAACGAGAAAGATGGAAAATTAAAACCCCAGTATAGAGAAATAGACTTAAGGATAAGAAACTGTAATACCCGCTCCCCTTTTTTGCCCCATTAGCAAAGCTACAATGTTAGCAAACTTGGGGTTTGCTAAACCCTTGGGGTTTAGCAAATGGTAGATTTGAAAGAGATCTTACAGGTTTTTAGGTCCAACCTCTTCATTCTAGTGAACATACATTTATAAAGTGTCTATTCCTATAAAAGGTATTGTCTTTGGTGTTAGGGAGATAAAAAGATTTTTAAATGAACCTGCCTTTTAGGAACTTAGAAAAAAAGAAAAAGAAAATAAATTTACATGAAGGCTTTATTATATATTTAAAAAGAATAGCAAGTTGTACATAACAGATTTGCAGTTTCATGTGCAATCATTTTTTATTATACTGTATTATAGAAATCCTTGTTTTATTCCATAAATTAAAAACATAATGAATAATAAAGCAAAAAAAGGAAACAACATGTATGATAAATATCATTTAATCAGTCAACCAATAAAATTTATTAAGCCCCCTATAGTATGTGCCAGGATAGGTTGAAGTTCAAATTCCACTTACTAGTTGTGTGACCCTGAGCAAGTCACTTAACCCTATTTGCGTCAGTTTCCTCATCTGTAAAATGAGCTGGAGAAGGAAATGACAAACCACTATAGTATCTTTGCCAAGAAAACCCCACAAAGAGTCATGAAGAGTTGGCTACGTCTGAACTGACTGAATAACAACAACATGTGCCAAGAATGGTGCTAGGTACTGGGGACATAAGCACAAGGCATGAAACAGTATCTATTTCTCAAGGAGTTTAGTTCTAATGCAGGTATTAAGAGGCACATGTATAAAGTGAATACCTTCAAATAAATACAAAGTAGTTTGAGAGAGAGGATACTAGCATTTGGGGGGATATTAAGAAGGGCTTCTCGCAGGAGATGGGGCTTGAAGCTGCTGTATCTTGAAGGAGAAGGGGAGCTCTGTGAGGTGGTGGTAATGATGAAGGAGGGCATTCCTGGTGGGAAGGCTTGCAGAAGCAAAGGACAAAAGACCAGAGATGGGAGGAACAGAGATGGGGAATAAGAGCCTGGAAGAAAGATAGGTCAGGATCAGCCTGTGTAGGGCTTCAAAAGCTAAACAGAGGAGTTTATATTTTATCCTAGAAACCATGAGAGTTGGTTAAATAAGGGGGTCAGGTGGTCAGATATTATAAAGTAGGAAATGATGGAGACAAAAGAAGGAGAAAGAAGGCATGAATCTCTAAGAAAATTTGAAGGTCATCAGGGAGGACTTCATGGAGGAGGTGTCACTGGAGCTAAGTCTTGGAGGGAGAGAGGTATGCTAAAAGGGGCAGATGAAGAGGGAGTACATTCCAGGCATGGGGAATAATGACTTATGCCAAGGCATGAGGATGAGAGGCAGAATGATGAATTTCATTAGGCGAACAGCTTTGGCTGGAACAGTGAGTGCGTGAAGGGGGCTGGATGAAACAAAGCTGGAGAGAAAGGTAGGTTGGAGCCAGACTGGAGGTTTTGAAATGCCAGGCTCTGAAGTTTGTATTTTATCTTAGGCAGAGAGCTGCTGGAAGCTGTTGAGAAGGGAAGTGACATAGTGAGAACTGTGGGTTTAAGAGGGTTATTTTTGTAGCTGGGTGAGAGATGGATGGGAGGCAGGGAGAGCAGTTAGGTAGCTGTTCTAATAATTTTAGAGAAGGAGAGGTGATGGGAGCCCCAGTGGTTTAATAGCAGGAGGGATGATGGGAGCCCCAGTGGTTTAATAGCAGGAGGGGCAGTGGGACCCCCAGTGGTTTAAGAGCAGGAGAGGTGATAGCAGCTCCAGTGGTTTAAGAGCAGGAGAGGCAATGGGAACCCCAAGGGTTTAAGAGCAGGAAGAGTGATGGGAGCCCCGGTGGTTTGATAGCGGGAGGGCAGTGGAAGCCATAATGATTTAAGAGCAGGAGAGGCTATAGGAGCCCCAGTAGTTTCAGAGAAGGAGGGGCAGTGGGAGCATGAACAGGGGTAGAGGAGAAATGCTAAGATGTGAATAATTCATGTGGAAGTAGAATGGACAGAACCTGGCAACCAGCAATGTGGGAGTTGAGGTTGAAGGAAGACTCCAAGGTGACTGAGGCTTCGAGCCTCGCCCTTAGAACGTGGTTCTTCAAGTTATGTCAAAGCCCAACTCCACACATGTGAGATGATGAATGTTTTTTTTTCCAAAACCAGGCCAGGTCGCTTCCTCCAGCCTGCTTGGTCCTGTCAGGGCTCTTGTGACACAATGAGGGCATCTTATTGTCTAGCATGGATTTGGCTGCATTCCTCTGGGTCTGCCTGAGCTTTGAAAAAGAAGGGAAGCAGGGGCAGCAATAGGGAACTCCTTCCAGAAGGTGGGACTTGAAGCAGAGGGTGAGGAGGAAGAACATTCCAGGCACAGGGGGCAGCTGGTGAAAAGTCCTGGAGTTGGAAGAGAGAGTGTCCTGTGGGAGGAGGAGGGGAAGGAAAAGGAGGGGGAAAGGGAGGAGGGGGTGGGGAGCAGCTCTGGGAAAGAGATCAGCTTTAAACAGAAACCAGATGGCAAGGGGGTGGGGGTCTCACTCCCTCCAGCCCTTGACTTAAGGGGCTGAGAAGCAGTCCTCAGGCAGTCTTGGCCTGTGGGGAGGGGAAGCTGAGAGAGAAGCTTTCTCTTCTGGGGTAAGCTTTAGATTTCCAGAAGTTATTTATTGACAGCTGTAGCCTCTGAAATAACCCAGGCAATGGTGGCCAGGAGTGTGAACATGACCGATGAGTCTTCTTGGAACCTTTCATTCTTTCTCAGGAGCATCATTGACAGAGTTTACATGGGCAAGGCTCCCATCTCCCATGAAGTTTACCAAAACCTGCTTTTTCTCCTTCTCTAGCACTGTGGGATAACTTGGCCAGATCACTAGCCATTCAGTCAATAGGCATTTACTAAATGCTTCTTGTATGCCATTGTGCCACGTGTAGGAGATACAAAGAAAGGCAAAAAACCAGTTCTGCCCTCATGGAGGGAAGACCACCTCCAAACAACCACGCACATACAAAATCTATACAGGCTAAATCAGTAATCTCAGAAGACAGGCACTGAGTAGGAGGGGGCAGTGCGGTGGGAGGGGAGAAAGATTAAGGCTTCTCACAGAAGTGAAGACTTGAGGTGAGCCTTGAAGGAAGCCAAGAAATAGGGGTAAAGAGGAAGAACATTCTAGTCCTAGGAAGACAGCCAGTGAAAAGGTCTGGAGTTAGCAAGAATATTCTATAGGAGGAACAGCAGAAAAGAAAAGGGCTAGTAAGCCCCCTTTGAAGCTAGGAACCTGGTTTATACATCTTTGTAACCTCTCCTCTATCCCCAAAATGTTCTTTGTATAATATTTTGTACATTTGTATATTGCTGGTCTTGGAGTTAGGAAGACCTGAGTTCAAATTCTGCCTTAGACACTTTCAGAGTCTCTATCTCACATATAAGATTGTTGTGAGGATCAAATAAAATGAAAAACCTTCAAATACTATATAATGCTAGCTGCTACCATTATTATTCATGTTAACATTGTTATATTTTGAGAAGCAGTATTGTGTAGTAGAGTCAGAAAGACCTGGGTTCTAATCCAGTCTTTGACACCATCTCCATGAAAGGAGGACCCAGCCTCTTAGCATTTATTGGACTCAGGTTCTCTCTCCTATAATATGGAACTCACAAAAACCTTCACAGAGTTGTGTGGATCAAATGAAATAATCTATGGAAAGGTTTTGAAAACCTTCAAGCCCTATATAAACGTCAGATATTATTAGTAAGTACTTAATACAGATTTGTTTGAATTGAATGTAGTCCTTGGCTCAGCCCATAGATCAATCTGAAATCCATCAGCAAATATTTATTGAGCCTTTAGTATATGCAAGGCCCTGGGCTCTTAGGACCTAGAAGCATAAGATGGGTGCCTGCTTGGAAGGAGTTTATAATCTAAGTTAAGACTCTCAGAAGAAGATAGCCATCTAAGGCTGAGTGCTTAGTGGATGGTCCAGACACTAAGTACTCTAAATAAGTAAGGCTGAAAGTATTGCCTCAGTTTCCTCATCTTTAAAATGAAGATAATCATAGCACTTACCTCCCAGTGTTGTCATGAAGATCAAATGAGTTTTGGAAGGATATGTATATAGGTACATCTAATATATGTAAAATGCTTTGCAAACCTTAAAGCATCTAGGATTATGAATGGTAGTCCAGTGGAGAAAACCATGGGCCTAAAGTTAGGAAGTTGTGTTCAGTTGTTTCAGTCATGTCTGACTCTTCATGACCCCAATTGAGGTTTTCTTGGAGAAGATACTGGAGTATCCTTCTTCAGCTCATTTTACAAATGAGGAAACTGAGGCAAACAGGGGTAAGTGCCTTGCCCAGGGTCACACAGCTAGTAAGTATCTGAGGCCAGATTCGAACTCAGGAAGATGAGTCTTCTTGACTTTGGGCCTGGCACTCTATTCACGGTGCCACCTAGCTACCCAAGAGGTCACAGGCCTTCTGGTCAAATGTACCCTTAAGGATCCTTAGCAATGAAGAGCCATACTCAGAAGCAAGAGAGTCCCTCAGAAGGAGTCAGCAGCAGTGCAAAACAGTGAAATGACCCAGGGCTAGGCATTAGGAGGCTTGGAGTCCTGGCTTAGCCACTTAAGGTGGGCTTGACTTGAAACCCATTGCTTCTGTAGGCCTCAGTTTCTTCATATGTAAAATTTAGGGGGTTGTCTAGCTTTAACAACTTGTGAACCTTTCAGATGGGAGACTTTAGGTTTAGAATTTGGAAACAACAGGCAGGAAGAATGGGGGTGTAGATGTAGTATTAAGGGAAGGGGCATGGTTTTTGGCTTTCTTCTTGCCATCTGCAATGGCCAGCTCTAGAGTAAGCAGTTTATTCCAGGATTAGCATCCAAATAAATTCAACATTTTAAAAGCCTGGAATTTTTTTCTTCCTCATTCCCTCCTTCTTGCTTCCCTGACATCTCAGCTAAAATTCCAGTTTCTGTAAGAAGCCTTTCCCAATCTCCCTTAAAGCTAGAGCCTTCCCTCTATTGATTGTTTGGAATAGAGCCTGTTTGTACATGGTTGTTTCTAAGTTGTCTCCCCCATTAGTGTTTAAACCCTTGAGAACAGGGCCTCTCTTTTTGCCCTTCTTTGTATACCCCAGCACTAAGCACAGTGCCTGGCATACAGTAGATACTTAATAAATGCTTATTGACTCGATCAGCCACAGTCAGAATGCTGGGCAGCAAAGAGAATACACAGATGGGAGCAGTCTCTAGCAGGACACCATGTGGAATCATTTGATTTGGAATCAAAGGGCATTGTTCTAAATTCTAGCTGTACTACTCACAGGCAAGTTATTTAACCTTTGTGCCTCGGTTTCTTTTTTTGTAAAAAATGAGGTGGGCCCTGAGACTCAGTGAACTTTGAAGTCTCTTCCAGCTATAACTCTACAACCCTATGATTAATCAAGCCAAGATAAGCTGTCCCTGGAACCCTACCCAGTTCCAGTATCATCTGTCCATGTGAAACCAAAGGGAGGCACCCTTTTGTTAAAGAGCTGAATCCCTACAGAAGTGGTAGGTAGGGAGAAGGTCCTCTCTTCTCTCCTAGCAACAAACACTATATAGAAGGCATGTAACCCCTGGATCTCTAAATCAGTCCTTCTTCCTCATCCCTTAGCACCCTTTCTCCCTCCCCTGTTCCCTACTTGCCTGCCATATGGAAGACAAAGGCCAGAATTTAAGGTGAACCCCATTAGTAATTTTATTTGTTTAAGTGCAGTCATTCCCTCCAGCCTTTCTGGGCATCTGCCCTAAGCTGACACAGGGGAGCAGGTAGAGAAAGATGGGGTGTACCCTAGAGGTAACCTCAGGATTTTATGTTTAGGCAAACACAGAAGATAAAACTCAGTAGTTAATTTAGTAAGGCAGACATACCTGAGTGCAGGTGGTGCTTCTATCCCACAGATATGGGTGGGATGAATTTAGCCCTTTAGTTTCTTGGCGTTCTTGTCTCTGATAGGAAATTAAGTACTCCCTCCGCACCCCCCCTTCAATGTCCCCATGGTAAGATTTTCATTCCAAGAGCTCTTGTTGGGCACTTAATGTAGGAGGATGAATTGCCATGTTTTCCCCAGTACACAGTGTTGTCAGTGGAAACCTCTGGTCAGGAGAGAGGTTTGGTTGTTATCTGCCTTCCTCTCCTCCTGTTAAACTGAGTTTGTTGAACCTATCTAGCCCCTAGGGCTCCGACCCTCTCTTAAATTGGATTCAAATTTGCCCTTGGGACCAGAAGTTGTGGGAAGGGAAGGAAGACATGGGCAGATGGATATTGTATAATCCCAATAATAATAGCACATTATCAGAGCACTTTAAAATGCTTTCCTCATAACAACTCTGTAGATAGTACAAGTGCTATCCCTATCAGAGAAGTTCTAGTCACTGGTCCAGGGACATTCAGCTCGTAGGTTTCAGACTTCAGACTGGAACCCAGAATCTCTGACTCCAAAAGCAGTGCTAATGTGCGTAGATGTGTTTATGTGTCTGTGCCCAAATGAGGTGAGGATTTCTAATTCCCTGAACTGGTTTGGGTGGTAGGGTGGTAGTAGAAACTGGAATAGCTAGGTTTCTTTTGGAGGAAAACTGCTCTTTGTACTTTTCTATATTGTTTTTTTTTTTAAATCCCTTTTCCTGGGAACCTTCCACTTATCTCAAGTCATTGTAGTGTTATGACAACCTTTTTTTTCCTTTTCACTGAATTTTTTTCACTCTCTCTGAATATTTTAGCTTCTGCAAAGTCAGGTGCTGGAATGCTTAGCATGGGAGGCTTCTCTGGACATGAACTCTCTCCCCAGGACTCCACCATGCTACTTCTTTCTCTGGATTCCTCTTAGCTGTATAAGGGTTACCTCCGGTCTTTGTCCTTTCCCAAGTTTGGGCTTCATCCAGAGCTCAGCATGAAACTTTACATCTGCCCCAGGGAGGAATGCTGGCCACCCTTCTTAGGTCCTAGGATGTTCAGTGAGGTTACATCAGCAAAGTATTTTGGGTGGAATTCAGCATAGAACACAGCACAGAGCTAAACAGAAAAAAGATTTATGCTGCCATGCACTCATCCAGAGAGTGAGATGGCTTTGTGCAGATGGGAGTTTGGAGGCAGGGAATTTTGGTTGTTTTAAAGAGGACATGTGAGAGGATCAGTACTACTGATGAAAAACCACCCTTTTTTTTTTTTTACTATCAAAGTGGCTCCTGCCAACCAACACTGCTAGAGTTATAACTTAAAGTGGTAAGTAAAGATGGAATAGGAGAG